>CAUYRB010038163.1:0-42667 GCA_963574695.1 Propithecus perrieri
CATTTGCAACTAGGTCCCAGGTAATGCTTGTGCTGCTAGTCTAGGGCCCATGCTTTGACTAGCATGGGACTGGATTTTTTTCAAATGCCCTTCACCTTGACATTGGGTTAAAAGAGAAGGAAACTAGGGGCCTTGATGGATAGAATTGAATAATCTCCGGATTTCAAATGTATTTAAAAGTCTCCTTTCATTTATCAATTCTTTCAAATATTTATTGGGCCAATATTATGTTATAGATACTGTTTCAGAAACCAAGTACCATACATAGTGGGGGAAAAATTGCCAAGATCCATGCCATGTGGGAGTCTAGTGGAGGGAGACAAGCAACAAACAAAAACTAAGTGGACATAGTCATTCAGACCAGGACCGAGCACATTAGCTGGAATGTAACTTCCACGAGGGCACGGACTTTGCTGTCTTGTTTGTATATCTATTCTCATTGCCTAGAAGGGCATCTGAAACATAGTAAGTGCTCAATAAGTATTTGTTGAACAAAGGAGTAAGTCAATACTTTAAGTGCTATCTAAAACAACATAAAATAGAGTAAAGTGATTCAAAGGAGAGTGGGAGAGTAGTGTGGGAATTTTAGATCAGTAAGCAGAGAAGGCCTCTCTGAAGAGGGTGGCATTTGAGCCAAGTATTGCATGACAAGAAGGAATTGACCATGCACACATCGTTTTTCCAGCAGAGGTAATGGCAAGTGCAAAGGCCCTGAGATGGGTTTGCTTGGCACGCTTGAGACTCAGCAAGGAGGAGACCTGTAGCTGAGGGGCTGGTGAGGATGGGCCTCAGAGTACAGAGAAGAGAGACAGACTTAGGTAAAGGTATGCTAGGACAAGATCATGAAGGGTCTTGTTGGTCATGGCTAGGGATGTGAATTTTGCTTAAATGCCATGGAATGTCATAGAAGCTTTTCATGAAAAGCTTGGCCTGATGTAATTCATATTTTAAAAAGACCAGTCTGGCTGTCGCTAGAGGATATGGAAAGGCAAGTGTGGAGGAAGTGTGACAGGAGGCTGTTCCACTTGGAGGGATATCCCGGTATTCCAGGCCAGAAAAGGTAGTGGTGGTTTGATGACAGTCCTACAAGAAGTAGATGCCTTATATAAATACATTTGAGGTTGACCTGGCGGGAGTGACTGATGGGGTTGATGTTGGCTGGGGCCGTTGGGAGTGGAGAGGAATGAAAGGAACAATCAAGGATTCTCCTTGCCCAATCCTTTAGCTGATGTAGGGATATATGCTCCTTTATAAGTCAACCTATTTTTGGACAACTTGATTTGTAGGCAGAATTTTCACATATGGAGTTTAAATCTGTCTCCCTGCATCTTCATTCACTGATCTGAGGCCGAGCTTTTGAAATTACATGGACCAAGTCTACTGCTTCTTCCCTCCAATAATCCTCCAAATGTTCAAAAACAGAGATTATAAATTTTTTCACACATCCTGTAAGCTGCTAAATGTGCTCTGTGTGCCCATGTCATCCTTTCATACCAGTCATGACTTGACTTTGCCTCTAAGACATACTTGCTGTGTGGTTAGAATATGTCAGTGGTTCATCCTTCCTGATCACTGGAGGAAACCAGGCCTTGAATCAGGGAGTGCTAAAATCCTCAATCACTGTTTCAAAAATGTACTACACATTGGACACACCTGATGAGCTTTACAAAAGACTAATGTCTGTGTCCCATCGCTGGCAAATCTGATTTAGTTGATATGGGTGTCTCCCAGGCATTGACAGGTGCATAAGTTCCCAGTTAAATCTAATATGCAAGAAAGTTTGAGAAGTATTGTTATTTTGATCCTTGCTATTCAAAGTATGGCCCATGGACCAGTAGCATTGGCATCCACAGGAGCTTGTTAGAGATATAGGACCTCAGCCCTCCCCATCTATCCTACTGAATCAGAATCTCCATTTTAACACAATCCTCAGATAGTGTCTTTATGCATTAAGGTTTGAGAAGCATTTGTCTAAATAAGTGGTTCTAAACCTTGGCTGCACATTGGAATCATATTGGGAGCTTTAAAAAATACTAATTCCTAGTTCTACCCCAAGAGATTCTGATATCGGTCTGGAGTGTATACCTGGGCATTAGGATCTTTAAAAGCTCCCCAGATGATTTAAATGTGCAAACTAATGGGAACCACTGCTCTGAATCTTACATCTGGCAGTAATTAAGCTAGTGGCCATGAGTAAGGTGCTTATTTTCTCCCACAATTTCCTGTTTGACAAAAGCAAACCTTGGCTCTGGCGCAATGGACCAAAGAAATATTAAGCATTTAGGGCTTTTTTCTAGGCAGGCAGCTTTGTAGCTATATAATTAGGAGTTTAGCCAACAAGGAGATCCCAATAATGAAAAATAAAGCTGATGAGGAAAGATGAAATCTGAGTTAATTTTCCCAGAAAAGTGAAGGTAGGAGATTGGTTACAGAGTTTTGGTTCCCAATAAGGTAATTTAATAGAAGATGTCAACAAGCTCTTCTCATTTGCCACCAAAGGAGAGATACTGCCAAGCCAAGACAGGAGCATGAGAGATGTTGTCATGGCATCTGGGATTATTTCCTGATGATTACTGAGCTAGTCACTCATGTTCTATTATCCTTGGAGCAGCTTGTGCCAGACACTTCAGGGGTGAGAAGATTATGCTTATGACAACTAGGCTTTCCACAGAAGATTTGTTTGGTGGACCAGATCCTGGGGGCTGTGGAAGCTGAAGGGAGGGGCAGAAGTTGGTCAATATCTATAAACAGATGTCATCTGGAGGCATTTGAGACCATCCTTTGAGGGCCTTAGAAAAAAGGATCAATTATTTTCCATCTAGATGGTCAAACTACTGAAGGGTTGCCTTCTTAGATTCACTTCTCTAGAGAAGGGAAGGCTGCCCCTGTGGAGTTACGGAAAAACAGTTCATATCTGTGTAGAACTTTACTCATAAATTCTGACATTTCATTTGCTGTGCTTATAAATTATGTGAAAGTGGTGTTATTCCCCTCTACTTGTAAGAAAATTAAGACCAGAGGTGACATGATTTAAAGACAGAGTGCTGAGTGGTGGCTCCTTAATTTGGATCCGGGTCTTTCACCTCTAATTCCAGTGTACTTCTGAATTCTAAGAAATGGGCCATATTTATTTTTTAAGTATTTCTCAACATCGTAGGGATTTTAAAAAGGAGTAACCAGGAGCAGAAGGAAGTAATCCTCAAATTCATCCACGATGACCCTGGCTCTACCCCCTCAGTGATTATGCTCTATGTCAACTTGGCCTCTATTACCAAGAAGGTACCCTGAGAAATAATGGGGTATAACTGTTAATAGGTATGGGGTTTCTTTTTGGGGTTATTAAAATATTTTGGAATTAGATAAGGGTGATGGTTGCACAACCTAGTGATTATAATAAAAGCCACTGAATTGTAAACTTTGAAAGGACAAATTTTATGTTATCTGAATTATATATCAGTAAGAAAAAGAAATGGAGACTTCAACAACAAGTGGAACTAAGTAGATCAACAAAGAAATAGGAGACTTGAAAACACTATAACCCAACTAGACCTAATAGGTATTTATAGAACAATTTACCCATAAATATTAGAATTCATATTCTTCTCAAAGACACATGGAGCATTCTCCAGGACAGACAATATGCTAGGTCAAAAAACAGCACTCAATATATTTAAAATGATTTAATCATGCATGTGTGTTTTATGACCACAGTGAAATGAAATTAGAAATCAATAACAAAATGAAATTTGAAAAATTCACAAAATGTGGATAATAAGTATCCAATCCCAAATGGATCAAAGAAGAAATCACAAGGTAAATTAGAAATACTTTGAGATAAATAGGAACAAAAACTCAACAAATCAAAACATATAGGATGCAGCTGAAGTAGTACTTAGAGGGAAATTTATAGCTATGAATGCCTATATTAAAAAATCCCAAAATAATTACCTAACCTTACACCATAAGACGCTGGAAAAGTTAGAGCAAACCAAACCTAAAGCAAGCACAATGGGGCAAGGAAGTGGTAAAGATTAGAGCAGAAATTAATAAAAGAGAGAACAGAAAATAATAGAAATGAAATAAAACCATGGTTCATTTCAAAATTGACAAACCTTTAACTAGACTTAAGTGTTTTTGCACTGAGGGTCTTTTCCTAGATCCCTGAAATAAATGCAGCTCCAGATAGAGTCACTCTGTTTTATGAATGAAAGCTCAGACATATCCTAGTTACAGTGGGAAGTGGGATATTAGATATCTCTGAGCCCATTCCTTACTCATGGGAACAGGAGAGAGTATCTTTTAGGTATGTTCTAAATCCAGGTCATATGACCTGAGAAAATGTACTCTGTTAAGAGGTGAAATTAAAATGCAGTGGTCCCCAGGGTCAAGTTGAGAATAGAAGGATAGTATAGCAACAAGGTGACATCTTGATGGGTAAACAGGTCACAAAGTAGCCAGGAAAGTGGAGTTCAGGTGGGGCAGTCACATGACAGCCAGAGGCAGCTGCATTCCTTGATAATAAGTTTCTAGGGCTGTAGGTTGGTAAGAGGACATCCTGTGTTGCCAAAGGTATGATGGGAAAACGACTTCCAAATCAAATAGCTGTGGACACAAATCCTGGCCCAGGCACTTGCCAGCAGATGACCTCAGGCAGATTATTTTCTAAAAGACAGATGACAATTCTTGTCTACCACAGTTGTGATGATGAAATGGGATCAAATATAAAGTGCCTTTTATAGCATTTGGTACCAAGAAGATGTGTGATAGATGGTAGATAATAGTGCTACTTTTTTATCAATACATCATCATTGTATTATTACAGTAGTGTCAAGAAAATGAAAGTTATGGCCAATTCTATCAGAAATTCCTTTTCACAAGCAACACCACAGAAGAGATGTGATTTCCTGGCTGACAAGAGCCCAGTGCACAGTCGTCAGGATTGTCCATTACGTAGAGATCTCCTCCACAGCCCAGGTATTTGCCAACATGAAATCCTCTTGGATCATCAAATTTTTAAACTGATTCTTCATGTGAAGTAGAGACTTTAGCAGCATAAAGGAGTGAGCCCAGAGCATCATTCTACTCAGGCATACACTTTGAGAATGAAATTTTAATTCTAGAATTCTGTATTTCAACCAGTTTTCCTTTATGCCAGCAAATTGCTCTTCAGTATGGCCGTGGTCAGGTTTTGCCTGTCAGTATTATGTTGCCTACTAAATTTAGGAACATACTTGAAAGGTATGGTACGCATGCCCGGTACTTGCTTTATGTTAGATAAAAATGGAGTAGTTATGTATTTATATTAAGGGTAGTTACTTACAGGAGCTATCATCACTCCTTTTTATATGTGTAGAAACATAGGCTTAGGTATCTTGCCCAAGGCTATGTAGCGGGAGTCAAGCCTGTTTGATTCCAAGGCCCATTCTATTCCTCCTCCACCACCTCTACTGCCTTATATTTGCATCTGGAAATAAGACTTCTAGGCAAAAAGCCAGACTTCCAAGCAGGGTATATTTAGTAAAATGAGCACAATCAAAAAATCATTCATAAACAGCACTGATGGGGAGTGATCATGCCTAGGAAGAGTGGAGCCATGTGCACAGAAGAAATATATCTCCATATTGCATCTCTCAGTTTAACTCTTTCTCATCTATTCACTCATTTATTCATTTATGCGCTCATTCATTCAATTATTAAGCATCCGCTGTATGCTGGACTTCCTCTGTGCTTTGTAGGGCCCCAGCAGTGAGTCATACAGATGACTAAATGCAGTTGTGCTCAGTTTGTGAAGCCTTCCTTTATCTCTGTGATGAAAAAGGAATGCCTTGCTCTTCTGAAGCACCAGTGATTTTTACCCAACACTGCTTGTGTGATACCCAATGCTCTTGGTGATAGTGCATTGGAAAGAGCATAGATCCTCCTGCCATACCTCCAGGCTGCTCTGCTTTCAGAAGCCTTCCCTGTCCACACTCCTAAACACAGCCCTCATTTAGTTGACCATTTCCCAAAGTCCTGCAGCCCTAATACCTGACCCTTCCTTGAAACCTGGGCACACAGTATCTGTACTCAAAGGCTGGGTGCATAGTCATTAAACATTGTGGGTTTTGTACTGGGTTCAGGTTCTACTTGGACACTTAGTAGCCATGTAACCCTTGGCAAGCAATTTAATTCCTTATAATCTCAATTTTCTTCTTTGTACATGGGGATAATGTCAGTACCTACCTCATAGTGTTGTTGCCCTAATCAAATGTTACTCCCATCAGTTTCCTAAAACTGTACACCCATACTTTCATCTTCTCCAGGAGTCTTCACTAACTCCTTTTTGCTCATATAATCCTATCCAATCTAAATCTGGTGTTCAAGAACCCCCTTGCCCCATATTATCCTTCTTACTTTTACTAAGTCTCAGTCCTCAGACCCAGTGGACTAATTACTGCTCCCAAAACATCCTGAGCTCTCCCTTTCCTCTCTCTTTGCTCAGCCTCCCTTTCCCTTAGGCTGCCCTTCCCTTTGCTCTGTACTGCCCACCTTAGCAATCATCCAAGATGCAACCTGAGTGCAACTGCTTCCATGTAGCTTTCCCACATGCTTCCGTCAGGGTCAACTCTCATTTTTCATGCTTAGCACCACTGTAACTCCATCTGCCTTTAATTGGAACTACTGGGTAGATGTTTGTACATGCTATTTGATGGTGAACTTCTTAAGGTCAGGGAACATGTTTATTAATATTTGTTGAATAAAACAAAATTAAATTCACCTTTTATCTATCTTAATTTGAAAGGTATCTTCCAACCCAGTAAAAATAAACACTTGGTTTAGGGTTAATTCTTTAATTCTGTTTATGTAATCTATTTTCTCTCTGATTCCTAGAATAATGGAGCCAGGTATGACATAGGATTTTATGAATCATTTATTCTTACATCTTTATAGTCTCCCTAACCATGTAACTATTTTTGCATCAGGTGGGCAGACATTTGAGGAAAAGTTTAGTTTGGATGCCAAACTTGAGACTTGCTTCTTGAGTCAGACAGAGACACATGGGCTGGAATACTGTCTTAAATAGTTTCAAGAATCAGCACCGATGGCAGGGCACAGGTAAACCTCTGAATTATTCATCGCCACACACTGGAAGGAGCAGAGATGTGAGAGAAGATCAGGAAAGTGGAAGAATTGTGTAGTAGGGCCTGGGGCTCCCACTCAGTTTGTCTATCAAGGGCAGACTGATAGGCAGCAGTCCTAATGTAAAAGAGATTCTAAGGAAAGTGGCAATTAGGGGCATGTGAAGACGGGTCTGAACATCCAAAAGAGATGGTGGGGATTTATCGATGCTTCAGCAATTCCACCCTGAGGGCAATGATGGAGCGCCCATGCACGTCACAGGGAGTGTGTGTGTGAGTGAGGTGCAGTGTGGCGGGTGCCAGGAAGCTCTGAATCCAAGTTGGGGTTAATCAACTTTAGGACCAGGAAAATGAAGGCTACTCTAGCCAGGAAGCTAGGATTCAAGGAAAAGCCAGTTTGGACTGAAGGAAGCACCAGGTCTTCCATCAAGAGTAGAACAATCAGGTAAAAGTAGCTATGCTGTGGTTAGATGTGCTCAGCTTCCCTAATTAACCAGGTTTCTTTTCAGCAGCAGAGGAGAAATGTAAGGCTACAACTTAATTACAAAATGATATCAATTGACATTCTTTCCTATCTTATCAGACACACAGTTAAATTCAAAATGAAAATGAAAGATGTCAAACACTGCTTATTTTAAGCTCACCTAGTCATCACCAGTTGGGGCTAGCCATCTTCCTGAAGGACACCAGAACTAACCCAACCGTCACAGCCCCTGCAATATGCTCACCCCCCACCCCCCAACCAACATGGGGCTAAACAAGGAAAGTGAAATTGCCTTTTGAAAGATGCTACTCCCTAAAGAAAAGTGTACCTCTTTCTACAAGCCAATGAAAGGGGTGAATCCTAAGAGAATGACTCCAAATGACATGGGAGCCTGAGATGGGTGCTGTCATTTCATGCCCTTCCTGGCCTGTTTTCTCTGCTGGTGAACTTGCCTGTCACCCGTTGTGCAGCCTGCATAGCCAAAAAGAGATTTAACAAAGAGACCACAGACTGAGAAAGGGGCTGAAGCAAAGCAGCAAGCATTATCATTCTTTGTCTTGGAGAGAATATATAAATTTCCTATGAGCTTGGTGAAGACTGGAAAATCACTGGGGTTGAACTGTCTGTCACTCATAAGCCCATCCAAGGTGGTCACCTGCTGAGAGAGGGGCCTCAGGCAGCAAGGGCCCTTTCTGAGGAGACAGACCAGGACAGGATCTTCAACAGGGGTGCAGTGGGAAGGGCCTTTGAAGAGCTCACTCATATGCCCCAAAAGAAATTCACCCAAGCACATCCACAGCCATTTGCATGAGAAGCAGCAACCACCAAAAGAGAAAGGGTTATAATGTATCCAGTCAAGTAAGAGAAAGACACTGGCCCTTTTCCTGTCCCTTCATAGCTCTTCCTCCTCTGCGACATCTGAGAAACTATTGCCTAGAAGAGGCAGAGGGATCACAGGCTGTCTGTAAGGGACGCTGACGTCCTCACTGCTGTCCCCACCTCACTCCACACACCAAGCCACAGTTCTCTCCCATACTGCAAAAGGAGAAAAGGAGATCTTGGATAGAGATGGAAATTATAATTTTTAAATTAAATCTGTGTATCAAAATAAGACTCCTCTAATAACTTTAAGCAACCAAAGAGTCAAGGATCAAACCAAGATGTCACCTTAAGAAAAATACTACCCATCAGTAAAGGAGAGTGACACAGCACAGTTGGGACGTAGTTTTGGGGAAAAAAGAAATAAAGCCATTTAATGTTCATAGCCAATGAGCTGAGCACACCAATAAACATGTATATCACTTTTCAAAACTAGTATAAAGTTAAATGGAAACTTTGAAAACAGTGACACTGAATGATGATTCACTTAGGTTGGATTCTTAGCAAATTTTACAGAAGAAAGGTTTATATAAGAAGAATTTTCTTGTTTCTAAATCCTGGTTATTAAAACAGCAAATAAACAATGGGAGAGGGAATTTGAGCTGGGGCTGTAGCTGAATGCTTCATCACATTTTCCATTAAAAATCACAATCTCTAGTCAATTTACTACCACAGAGAGAAACATTAGAGAAATGCTTAATGTTTCAGGCTTAACTGGAGCCAAAATTCAATGATTTCCCATTAATAATAATTTTACTCTCTGCCATCAGCTCAGAGCAATTTGTTGCCACTATTTCTCACTTTCTCTTTGCAGATGCTGCTGAGTCTGAATATACTGCTTAAATGCTAGGATTCTTAATTAAAAGTACCAGGAACTATAGTATCTACGAGGCAGTGTTTATATTAGATGGAGGCTCATGAATGTGGAAATTATTCAAATGGATAAGGCAAAGTTTGACTTTTAGAGAAGCGATGAATTAGCTTTTAGAAACCCCAAGGAGGACCAACAGGCAATCTCTGGGTTGTGGTCAGTAAATCTAGATTTTTAGTAAATCCAGGTATTCTTGTCTGCTCACCCAACCCTTTTCACATTTGGAAAATGATTTTTTTCCTTCTTCTTAAGAACCTTAGAAACCCCTCCAGGTAGCACAAGGACAGGTTGAGGGGAGAAAAATGGAGAAAGCAATGGGAACAGCCAATGCCCTGTTCTAGAAAGTGGATGTTCTGGATCCCCCAAAGCAGAGGGGAGGCAGAGGAAATCATAAAGCTAAGCTTTGGAGCCAGAGATCTCAGGTTTAGCTATGAGGTGCTCCTGTTACTAAAGCTGTTACAGTGGCAATGCATGGAACTTGTTTTGAGCACTTTGTGCGTGTGTGCAGTCATGCATTTACACACACATACACAGAGACAGTTACACACATAGATGTGCACCTAGCACACAGTGTCGGTGTAGTACTGTCATTACAAACAACAGGCGCCTATTCTCCTTTTTTTGGTAAGAGATGGTCGTTGTAATCAGGAAAATGGTTGAAATAGTCCAAAGAATCAGTTGAGACAGGAGAACGGGAGTTTCACTGTCCCCCCTTGCCCTGTTGTGTTATTTGATGATGCTAAACGATGTTGCAATGTGAGCAGTCAATATCTACCTTTGTTTGTAGCTGACTTTCCCGCATCTTCCTTGATTTTAGTGACTGGATGAGCAATTGCTATTACATGCCTGGATTGACTGATGAGTAAGGCAGCCTTGCATGTCTATGGAAACTGTAGCAACAACATAATCAGTCCAGAAATCATAGATTTCTCTGTCATCAGACACGGTAGCTCCTACCTCTGGGTTTCCTCTTCTGGCTGCCTTACAGAGACCACGTACTGGATCTTTGATAATTATCAACCGAGGTAGAAAGAGAGGAGTAGTAGCCAAGACCTCTGTTCGCCAATGTGAACAGTAGTCCTTTTGTAAAAAGTGCCCTTTAGATAAATATCATATTTCTCCTCTTGTTTAAAAAGAGAGGCATTTGCATTTCAGTTGTACTTTTGGAAAACCCATAAATAGGGAAAATGGACTTATGAAGAAAGGAATAATTTTATTGAAATGTGAAGAAAAGCAACAACTCCAAATGGAAGTCCACACTAGAGAGACACATCTAGAGGTCTAGAGTGGTACAGGTATCTGGACATATCAGTCTGCGTTAAACGGTTGGGGCAGGAGAGGTGACAAGGCTAACTCACTGAGTCGGGAGGGCCTACAGAGGCAGAGCAGTCAGCGCAGTGCCTGGGGTAGGGTGCACCTCAAAAACTACTGTCTGTCCCTGTTAACAACACAGTAGGATTCTGGTTCCAGTTCCTGCAGATGGTCCTTCCTTCCTACATCCTCCTTGGGGTCTGGCTTTCTGGCAGTAACTTTGTTCCTGTTAACCTTGGCTTCTGACCTTCTGGTCTTCACAGTCCTATGCTCCTCCCTGGCTGCTGATCCAGCGTCCCTCTCCCCCTCCCAGCTTACTTCCCATGGCCCTACTTTCTTCCCTTCCCAGTTTAGGAAAAGGTAGAGTTCAAGGAAGAGAAAATCCCAATCTGAGAATTTCTAGGTACGCCTAGGACTCCTCTAAAGGAGGTGCCCCCAGGAGATGACGCCCATGTTTGGCTCCCTTCCCTGCACTGTTCATGTTTTCCAGGAAGCTAGGGCTGCCAGGCTGCAGGGTCAAATGACTTTGCTATGATGCCTCTGTGCGAAAGAATTCCTTGTCAGCAGATGAGTTTACGAAAATAATTTCTCCTATCCCCACCCAGACTGATATCAAACTTCTTACATTTCAAATCCTGGAGCTCTAATGAGATAATTGATCTCAAAACTTTGTGAGAAGCTTAGATATGTATACATATCTGGATCTTTATTTGACAAACTTTGAAGTACTTGTTATTCCTCAAAGATTCCTTAAACTTTCTACTTTATCTTCCCTGAAGATCTCATTTTACGTTCAGATTTATTCCACCTAACAAAAGTCATTGGAGACAACCTCGTGTACATTTTAATGAGGCTGACATTGTTCTGGAGGATGAAAACTGGTTTGATTGGTGGCTGTTAAGGTGCAAAGTTTTCTAAATAAAAATTGAAAAGTGAACTCCAGAAGCTAATCACATGAATGTGGTTTCTCTCAAAGATTATTTTTTACTTATATTTCTATAAAACTCTGAATTCCTAATTTGATTTTAGTTAACCAGAATAACCCAGATTGGAGGTGGGGGGTGTCATATTTTTACCCTAAAGTGGCCAAATTCCCAGAGTGGCAGATTGTGTGGTCTCAATTTCATTGTTGATTCTTGTCCTTAAACAGAAAACTCTGTTAGGGCAGGGACAGCTTTAGATCTACTCATCATTATATCTCTTGCACTTTGCATTGTGCCTTGATATAGGAGGTGGTGAATAAATATATGCTGAATTAAATAACTGTTGATGGAATAAATGTTATATTTTACATATACTCTTAAAGTATTCATTTTAGTAAGTTTGAGTATAATTTTTTCACTTATTCTTAAAATTGAACACCATTGTATCTTCCTTTTCTTTCCCTAGTACCTTTGTGTTTTAATAAAAATTATTCTGGTTAGTATAAGGATATGGTGGAAAGAGCATTAAACATAAACCCAGCAGAGCTGAGCCCTTGTCCTTCTCTACTAGCAATTAACTATATATTTGCTAAAAAGATCACCCTCAGATCGCATATTGACAATGAACAGTGGTAGAAAGTTCAGAATAAACTGCCCAAATTCTTTCTGGTCTATAGATAGAATGTATTTCTTCAGCTTTTCTCTCTGCTTAAGTTTATGCAATGTCTACATATTTTTTTTTTAATATAGAGGCAAAGTGTTCACTTCAAATAATGAGGTCTGTAATCACAACCTTAGTTATATTTTAGGTGTTCTGGTAGATACAGAAGAGTATCAAAGGGAAATAATGAGTTTCATTCATTAGTTCTTTGCTACTTACAAGCTATATGATCTGGAGCAAGTCATTTCATAATTCTAGGCTTCAATTTCTTCAAGGGCCAATTGGAAGACACCACTAAGTGAATTCTCGATTTTTTTCCAGCTGTATCCTCCTGGGATTCTTGATGGATTCAAAGCTCCAATGAGTTGCCACTAGTATTCTTGTTCTAATCCCATTGTTCATTTATTCAGCAAATATGACTGAGCATTCATTAGGTACAGGCACTGCATGCTAGGTTCTAGGAAACCATTGTGAACAAAATGACTTGGTCCCTGACCCATGAAGGTTATCATTTCTTTATTTTCCCTTTTTTGAAGTTTCCCGAAGAATACCTGATATCCATTAGGAGAGGTATAGAGGAATATAAACAAGAAGCATGATGGACACATATTCATTTACAGGAGAAATGTCGTAAGTGAACGCAATTCAGCAATGGGAGGATTTGGGGAAGCAGAGTCAACATGGAGTTCAAATTAGGACAAGCTTGTAAATTGCTACTTTTTCTTTTAAAAGTTTTGTTTTAATATATATTGTTTTCTTTTGTTATATTAATAGTTTCTAATATATTCATGATTCTTTCTAAATTTTCTCTCTTTAATTCATTAAGAATTTATATTAGTCAATGGTGTCCCATGAAGCTAGATTAATTAAAATCCCAATTCTTACTCAGTTAGCTACAATAATTTGGTAAATCTTTCTGTTTCTCATTGATTTGTGATACTACCTTAATTTAATAGAAAGTTTTAGTTGAGGAAATGATCTGCTGCTAGAATATTTATCCTCCTCCATCACATCTACAAATTTGTCCTATAATGTAATCATTTCAACTTCTGGACTACACGTTAATATATTTTAAGATAATTTATTATTTCTTTCCAAATATTATAGATGAATTTTACAACTTTTTAGATGACTAGTAAGAAAAATACTATTGGCATTTTGGTTGGGCTTGATATACTAACCATGGAGAGTTGATACCTTTATGATATTTAACTTTCTTTTAGGAAGTACATCTGTTCATTTATTCAAATCTTCTTTTGTAACTTCCAGTTGTAATTTGTACTTTATTTAAGTCATGCTTTATTTTCAGTAGGTTTACTTGTGAATATTTTCTCTTTTTATTGCAAAGAGATAATAGAAAGCAACAGTTAAAGCATATTAGACAGCTTGATAGGAAATATAGTTTTATAAATGTTTCAATTAGAGAAACTCAAAATATTTAGTTTTTCAAGGAATATATTGAATGTTTTAAAAATATATGCCCAATTTATTTAGTCCTAAATCATCCATTTAACATTTTGGCAGTTCTACTTATTACAAATTTATTATTTTCTTATGTATAGTCTAGGCAAGAAAAAAATCACTTGTAATTTTAAGATGTATTAGTAAATAACATTGTAGAAATGGCACTATTTCAATGGTCTGTGCCTTTTCACACTGGAAGGCTATTTATTTTATTATGCCCCAGCTGATGTTAATTAAACAACCTCAATTAATGGGAGGAGAATAACTAAGGAACAAGGTGTTTTTAAATGGCTAGCTAATAATGAAAACTCCTAATCATGGGAGCTTACTACATACTGGGATGGGCACTTCACACACATTATGCCTTTTAATTCTCACAATATGCTAGTGAAATAAATATTAAAGCCTCATTTTTACATATGAGCACCTACCTGAATCTTGTAGCCAGACTTGCCCCCCAGCCCCAAAGCCTGTACTCGTATCCACTGTAGACACGGCTTCCCTTTAAATAGAAAACTGATCAAACAGCCAGAAAAGCCTGATGCATGTACAAAGACATTAGAAAATACTTCTAGAATTTGGTCTTAATATAAAGAAGGCGCTCTCAGTTTTTTCTAGACAAGGGTTGCAAAGAAAATCAGTAGCTTTTGTATCTCATTTATACTATATTTCAAAAAGAAGTGCAAAAAAATTATCAGAAAATGAAATCTGTCGCCTTCCCACAGCCCTCACCACAGATACACACACACACACTCACATTCACACACACGCACACACACACTCATATGCACACTCACACATACACACACATTGCATATCAGTTTTATAAAGGATCTCGTTACTCCTCCAAAGTTGAAATAATACATTTTTTTACTTGTATTATTTTAGTTAAAATTAAAATGATTTTTTAGCTCTCAGCTTTCTGAAACCAACAGACTGAGTTGATTATTGTTTCTTCAAAACAATGCTTTTTAAAATTTTATTTTATTTTTAGTTGACAAATAACTGCCAATGTATCAGCATAGCTGAGTGGTCTAGGTGACAAGCAATAGTAAAAATTTTTTTTTTTGAAGAACTGAGAAGAATTTTAGGCCTTTTAAAAAGACCATGAGTGCATTTTACATAAGTATTCAGCTAAGGCACACCAAAGGGTTCTTAGTTTTGGGAAAACAATACTTCTTATCCACTTGAGTGAATGCTGCACTACAGTATCACACTCTTAAAAAACAGTGGAAGTACATTTGTGTATTTACTCACCAGTATAAAACAAAGATATTGCGTTTGACTGTGGCTACCTCTAGCCTTCCCTACTCAACTTGTATTTCAGAAAAACAGTTTTGAGACTCCATGCTTCTATTGTGGAATTTACTGTATGGTGTTGTAGTCACCTGTCCACTATGGATAACACTGAGAACACAAATGTGTGTGTTTCTATCTGCAGCGCTAGCACCCAGCAGAGATCCTGGTTCATAATAGATGTAAATAAATGTTTTATATATAGCTACATAAAATAAATATAAATAGGTAAAATAGCTATTCAGCTGAAAAAAAATTTCATTTACTAAATCGATTTTAATATGTTCAGTAATATTTTTCCAGAATATTGTAGGGACTCAAAAATTACTAAGTGTTAGAATGCTGAGCTCTTAAAAGGATAGCATGAAACTGAATAACTTGGTTAATTATTCATATTTTCACATGAAATAAGTCAGTCACTAATTTATCACTAATTTATCCCTTGCAATGAGAAGTATTTTGAGATTTTCCCTTCAGGAAACATTGAGGGGTTTCCCAATGGAAGTGAGAATTTGTTCCAAGGAGTGGTTTTTTTTTTTTTTTTTTTTTTTTTAAGACAAAAATCTCACTCTGTTGCCTGGGCTAGAGTGCCATGGGTGGCATCAACCTCACTCACAGCAACCTCAAACTTGTGGGCTCATGTGATCCTCCTGCCTCAGCCTCCCGAGTAGTTGGGACTACAGGTATGCGTTAACATGGCCAGCTAATTTTTTTTCTCTATTTTTAGTTGTCCAGCTAATTTTTCCTATTTTTAGGAGAGATGGAGTCTCATTCATGCTCATACTGGTCTCCAACTCCTGACCTCAACTGATCCTCCCGCCTTAGCCTCCCAGAGTGTTAGAATTATAGGTGTGAGTCACTTGACCCGGCCCCAAGGAGTGGTTTTGTTCTTTGACAACAGTAAAACAAACAGTAAACAACCTAAAATATATAAGCACCTATTTCAGAAGGGAATATGTGTTTGAAATATTAAGTTATTAAATGAGATGTTAAATACACATATGCATAGCATGTACATATATTTTAAATATATATACACATATATATATGCATATATAAATACTTACACACAAACACACACTGGCTTCCTCTTTAAGAAGAGTACTATTTTGAATCAGAAAATTGCTTTGCTAGCTGGAATTGCTAGGCCAAGAATACCAACTTAAAATCAAATTGTAGTTTTACTTCATGCATCTTTCCTCTTTCCCCAAAACTCAACTTATCAAAGCAAAAAAATAATAATAATAATAATAAGCCTCTTCCTTTCGACACCTTGCATTTCTTAAAAGAAAGATATATAGTTTATAAACTAGTACTTAAACGTATCACCATAAATTTATTAAGCAATGGCTAGGACAAAATAATGAATGCAAACTCATACACTGAATCAGTCTGTACAAATAAATCAGCAATATCTTAACTTCCTGTCTGCACGTCTTTGTTTTTAGGGCTGTAAATATTTCTGTGTTACTGGTAGTGAAGCTGAACATACTAACTAGTTTTTCTTCTTACTCTATTACAATTTATTCACATAGTGATTTCTGAAAGTTTTCCTAAAGGACAAAAGCAACACTATTTTCTAAAAATAAATGTTGTTAAGGATTGTGGCTGAGGCTAATATTTGTACCTCCTAGAGCCATTCTTCCCCCTTATTACTATTGTCATAACCCCGTGGGGGTGTCCCTTGTAGATGGGCAGTGATGCAGTAGTTCTCTTTTAGACAGAAGCAGGAATTGTTGGGTTGGGCTTCCAGAAAAGCTTCTTCAAAGAAAGGCTGACTCGGCAGGTGCGTGCCTTCTTCCCTCTGCTCATTTCCTTCTTCCTGCCAATGATACACGTCACCTCCGGAGCAACTGCAGCTCTCTTAACTCAGACTGTAAGGAAAATGCAAGGACAGTCACAGAGATACTTGGAGCATCCAAACCAATACAAACCACAGCTTTCCCCCAGACTTTGTATTTTTATGAGAGAAAAAGAGAACAAAAGTGCCTTACCTCCATTTGCCAGGATATCTGCTGCTTACAGTGAGTGCAACTCCAAATTGTTAAAATTTACCTTCAGATAAAAATACTATATTTTCAGAAATCTGGAAAGAGAAGACTGAATTCTGGAACCCAACAATGAGCAAAATAGTATATTTTGGTCTCATTATAGTAAAATTTTAGTAGAAATACTTTTATTACAAAAGTATTAGACCTTTTTTGGAAAATGAGTCCTCAGTATTGATTTATTTTTCATTTGCTACCAGACTTACCAATGGCTGAAAAATAGATATAGCTGAGGTAGCAACACTTCTGCCGAAACAAACTGTCCATGAAGGCAGTGAATGTAAGGATGGGTGTGGTCCACAGCATCTAGCAAGAGTGCTGAGACATACTCACCCATCTTTGTCCCTCTCCCTTTGCCCACTCCCTTAGAGTTTGCAGAGTGCTGTCTTTGCCCTTGCCACGCTGCCTGTAATAGTAATAATTTATTTTTATAACTTTCCCTCACTGATCTGTGAGCTCAGTGAAGACAGGAACAGTGCTTTATTGATTTGAATGCTCTGATTGCCCATCACAGTTTATACCCCATAAAGGTGCTCACTAAATGCATGCTGGATGAAGGGATGCATGAATTAAGATCATCAGCAGGACATATTGGTCCTCCGCGAGGGACTGAGCCCCTTCCAGCAGTGGGGAGGGGCTGAAATCACCACTGTGCTTTGGAGTGCTTCCTGGCAGAGATGAGCTCCACGTGTGACCACGTGTAGCGGCTCTGTTGTTCTGGCCTGGGGTTGTGGGTCTGATCTCCGGTCACCACGGAGCCACTGAACTGAAAAGAGCGTTGCTGTGAGCTGCAGCAGGGTGTAATTTGTCATGTCCTATCCAGGCCTTTTCTCAGCAAGTGCCATTGGCCATGGAGATGCTTATTCAGAAGGCAGTGTGACATGGTGGAAAGGTCACAGGGCGGGCAGCCACAGGGACAGCGGCTTACCGCTAAGATATATTTTCTAACACTTAACCTTCCTGAGTCTCCATTTTCCTCTCTCCAAAATGGGGATTATGTCACCACATAGGGCTGATGTCAGGACTGAAGGAAGTGACATGTATAAAGCACCTGCCGGCCCCATCGCAGCCCTCAGTGAAAGGTGATTCCAGTGCTGTGTGATGTAATATGTCATACTGATGTGACATGAAACATATTGTCGGCTTGGTTAGGGCCGTTTCTGGGTTGCATGATGAGGAAAGATTGTACTTTAGGTTAGAATACCTCTGGAACATGACTTCATTTGTAATATAAATTGACCAAGGAACTTCCCGTTCTCCGGGGCTACCTCTATTGCTCAAATCAGTGCCTGCTTCTCCCAGGGGCTGGGTCCAAGAGCCGACTGACCCTGCGCCTCACATAAACACCCTCCCTCTTCTGGGGCTTTGCACACCAAAGCATACAAGGGGAAAAGCCAGGCACTGTTGTTTTCACAAACCTTTTCCTTGCCAATGCCACTTTCTCTTCCTTCCTGTGCTATTTTAGGAGACAGTGAATCAAATTATTTGAGCAAGAATAGGCTTTCATCCTGACATTCAAAAAGATTGATGTTCATATTAATTATGGACCAACTCCCTCTCTCTCCACCAGCAGCTCTTTTATTTTGTTTTTTCCTGCTGAAAACAGTTTTATTCATTTTAAAGTCACCTCCTCATCAAGTTTCCAATTCTAACAGGTTTCTGGAGATGGAGAGCAAATTTTGGAAGCTATAATAACCACTATTTATGTTTTCCATGACTTTTTCAATTTAGATATAGTGACAGCACCATTTCACATCTCTGCTGTCATATAACCTGCTACTTAAAGCCACAAGGGTTAGACAAATGTGTTTGTAAACATCTAGCTATTTGTCTCTTTATCTGTTAAGAAATAAATACGCCTTCGCAAGCCCCTTTGCAATACAATGAGAATCCAAGGTCTCTGCGGCCTCCTTCTCTCCGCTCCCCTTCCCCTCCGCTGCCCTCCAGGCAGCAGCACCTGCTGTTCTGAATCTTGCTGCCTTCTTTGGGTGTCGGTGGCCTTGCACAAGGTGTTGCACCTGCCTGTAATAACCTCCATGTATCGTTCCCTTTCTTTCTTCACTTCTCTTCCTCCCACTGGACTCGTACGACTCTTCCTTTTTATTCACGCTCAAGCCGTGATTCGGAGTAATTCTCGTGTCTGCTCTGATGGTTATTCCTAACCTTGACCCCCTTCATTCCAGCTGCACTTTCCGTCCACCCCACTTCAGTTACACAGTCCTGCATTTGCTGCACCTTGGAACTATTCAACGTTCAGCACAGTGCAGGAACCTACGCTAAGGTACAAAGAAGTTGGACCTCTGGATTGCTTCATATTAGTGATTTTTCAGGTGACTGAAAAATCTAAGATCTTATATTTAAACCTGCTGTTCTTTAGCTAGAATTTTTTTTTTCTTTCTGGTGCATTATCAATGAGCCACTGAGTCACTGAGTTCTATACCCTTACAAGATCTGTAGACTCCCGTTCGTGTTCCTCATCTTTCAGCTGCTTTATTTTTCTTTCTTGCCTGTGTCGAGCTCATGCACTACACAGTCTTTCCCTTCAGCCACCCTTGCTAACAGCCTCAGCTTTCCTCCTTATTCTTTGTCACAGTCACCTGAAAATCCAGAGGTCCAACTTCTTTGTACCTTAGCATAGGTTCCTGCACTTTGCTGAGCCAAAGGGCACAGCTCTGGGATTTAATGCTATGTACGGTCAAGGTAATTGGCATCAACTAGGAGCTCGGTAAACTTAACTGCTTCTACTTAGCCTCACCGTTTTTCACACAGTCTATTTCAAAATTTCCTACTCTTAATACGTTATTTCTTTTCCAAGATTATCAGCAGGTAACCACATCTCTTATTACACGCACACACACACATGAAAAAATGGGATCTAGCAGAAACTCCTTCAACTGGTGGCCACGATACATATTAATACAAATGTTCTGAATACAGTGAGAAGACGTCCCCCCTTTCGGGTTCACTTGGGGTGTGGGTTTCCTCCACCTCTTGCCTTTCCCTCTCTCCCACTCCCTGCCCCCGCCACACACACACACTGTGTGGGTTATTCTCTTCCTTTGCAGTAACTTCAGTCTCCCTGTCGTCTGACTTTCTTACAGTATATTTAGCCATACTCGAATCTCTTTCATTTAAAAAATTATTAACCTCTAATCCTGGCCTCTTGTTTCCCTTAGCTACCTACAGCCTTTTTCCTACTATTCACAGTTAAATTTATAAAAAGCATTTCAAACTAACATGACATATTTTCCTCCTATTCACTCTTTAAACTGCTGAAATTCATCTGCCCCAGCACGATGCTGAAGTCTTTCCATTGCTCCACCAAAGACCTCCTTCTTGCTCAAACTCATGGACACCTGCACTGCCTGTCTTTTTGGCTATTCTGCAGCTTAGGATAAGGAGAGGCAGTTTTTCCAACTTGGAGGACCCACAGAGGACATCTAACTTTTTCCCCTTCCCCTCCCTCCACGTCCAGGAACCAACTTCTGTCGAACCCATTCTGCTCACTTCTCTCCAGACCTCCTGGTGCTGCCCCATGCAGGCCGTGATTACCTGTGATCTGTACTTCATAGTTACTTCGCAGGTTTCTTTGACTTCAGTTTCAGTGCCCCCCACCCCTGTGCACACAATCTATTCTACAGGCTATAGCTAGAGAATTTGCAATGCATCTCGTCATTCCCTGCTGACAGCAAACAAGCCGAACACTTCCCTATCTTCCCATTGACCTCAGGGCAAAATCTAAGGTTCTAAATATAAGTTACAAAGATCAAATCCCTGCTTTTGTATTCAGCTATATTTCTCACCTCTGTCTTCACTCTCCCCCATACCAGAGCTGTGCAGCTGTGCTCTGGGCTCAGTCATCCCGAATCGCATGCTGGGTCTCTCTCCTTCCCCAGACCCTTTGCACATGGTCTTGTTCTTTCTGCCTGGAGTGTCCCTTCCCACGTCAACCTCCCTCCACTCTGACACCTCCCAGACACCACACCTTGTTTCTTCACTTGGTTGATTTCTCCTTAGCTTTTAGGTCTCCGTTTAGATGTAACTCTGTGAGTCCTAGAAAAAGATTATGTAACCTTCAATTAATGACTATAGTATCCTATATTTACTCCCGGGATGGCTCTTCTCACATTCAGTTGTAAATGTGAATTACTAGATAGTAAATTCTTTGAGCTGGTTAGAGACCATGACTTGCTTCATTCTTTATTCCTGGAGCCTCCCTTAGTGCTTGGACACAATAGGTCTATTAAATGTTTGTTGATTGAGTGACTATAAGTGCAAGGATATAAAGACCGTCCATTGGAGGCAAATACATTTGTTTAGTGTTTATAGCCTTTAACTATTTCCATGTGCGTTATAGCATTTGATAATCACAACAGCATGTGGACGCATGGAGAAGTTTTAAATTTTGATGGCCAATTTATCATTATTTAACTTTCCATTTTTCCAAACAAAATATTCTGGATGTATTTAAAATTCTGGACACAGGTACACTAAAAGCCCTGACTTACCATTACACAATTCACCCATGTAACAAAAAACACTTGTGTCCCCTAAAGTTATTGAAATTTTAAAGAAGAAATCATAAACACAAGTAAATAAATAAAATGGTTATTTTTGCACTTCCCCTGCCAGAAGCACAAAGATATTTTTCTCTGTTCCTCATACTGAGAAACTGGTAGGGCTCCTGTTGGTAAAACTCATGAAGGGGTGGGGCCCACTTAAGGCTGGCTCCTTGGAACTTCGTTCTCTCAAGGTAGTCCATGCTCAGCTTCCAGCAATTGACCAGCGACCCTGGGAGTGTTCCTACCAGGACTGGCTGCTCTTCCTGGTAACAGAAGCAGCATCTTCTTTGCCTTATAAGCTGTGTTTCTCTCTATTGAGGGAGTTCAGGAAATGCCACACCCAAACATGCTGCTTTGGACTCCAAACGGAAGGCTCTTGGGGAACAGCAAATGTGGGAAGAGCCTTTTTTTAAAAAATTTCAGAATATTATGGGGGTACAGACATTTTGGTTACATGGATTGCTTTTGTACGGTTTGAGTCAAAGTTATAAGTGTGTCCATCACTCAGATAGTGTGCATTGTACCCATTAGGTATGAATTTACCAATTCCACACCCCCCACCTGCTTGCTTTCTGTTGAGTTTTACTGCCATATGTACACTTGAGTGCTGTCTGCCTGTAAAGGGGACTCAGTTGTCATGAATCCCCTACCCAGGAATCTCAACAACCAGGGAAGATTGAGACTGAGGGTATACACCACACCCAGGCATTGCTGTAGGATATCACCTGTTCTTCTGAGGGCTCATACATCTTTCCCAAGGATCATTTACTGTCCCCTAAATTGCCTACATTCTCTTTCCCTGCTCCCCTATGAAGAGGGCGATATAAGCTTCTAGATCTTACTGGGTTTTGGGGTATTCACTTTTCCTTTGTGTGATGCTCCCGTGCATGTAATAAACTTATATACCTTTTCTCCTATTAATCTTCCCACTGTCAATTTTTTCATAGACTCAATTATCAAACCCTCAGAGGGTAGAGGAAAAGTCTGCCCTCCCCTACAGCATCTAGCCGTCTCTCCAGTTTTCGAGGCAGCAGTTTGCCCTGTGACTTCATTTCTCTGATGGATATAAGAAGAGTTGTTGATTTTTAGTTTGTTCCAATTTTTTTTCTTATTGTGACAATGGGAGTGATGACTTCCAGGTTCTTTACACATCAGACCAAAACCGAAAATCTGGGTTTGTTTTCATCAGATGCTTCTTGGCACGGGTAGTAATTTTTAATCATATGCCAGATATTTTCGATGATACATTCCAAAGAATATGGATTATGCTGTTAATGTTTTGATACTGTTGGACTTTGTGCTAATGTAAAATTCTATGTACTCTCCAAAATGATCAATTTAGTATTAGGTGAAAGAAAACCTTAGAAAATTTACCATCTTATGCAACTATTAAAAAAGTAAAACAAAATATGGTTGTATCCCTCATCCCCAAGGTGATTTTGGGGTGCAGTTAGATGCAGTAAGGAGGAAGTGAGCCTGTTTCAGCTCCACTTGACATCAGTGAATTCCTGATGGCCTCCACTGGGATGTCTCATGCTGTTTGGTCCTTGGGTGGTAGCCTCTATTATTGCTGATGCAACTTGTAAATCTGGTCTTGAGTATGTGCCACAATAGACTGCTGATGCCTACTCCCTGTTGTGATTTCTGGTTATGTTGTCCACCTTCTGTGCCCTCCCGATCCCCTTGTCATCTGTCAGTCTCTTGGTTCTTTTGACATTCTTGGGTCTTCCACTGTGTTGTGCAAGTTCTACATCTTTTTGGGTCCCTGTTTAGGCAATAAGCTATATTTTGGAGCTGCCATTTCTATCCTACTCACTAATCAGTTTCTCTACTCTCAACAAAACAAGGATTTTGTATATGAAAATTTTCACGATGAACTTTTTTCCTGAAATAAGCTTAACAGCCTCTCTTTGAATTAAAAAGAAAAGTAACACTAACTTTTTTATTCTCAGCGGAGTTTTTTCCCTCCCTCTGGTGGCATGGAAATCACAGGTTCAATAAACAGAGATCAATAGACAATTTGAATAATCATAGGTAAAAATATATAGGATGATATATTTAAATACTATCCCAGTATATTATACAAGAAAATAATGATTCACATATGGAAGAAACAGAATCATGTTATGGATTTTTATCAATTGATATAATGAAGAAAAAAAGAAGCCACTTGACATTGAGGCCTGAAATACTCTTCTTTGAGTGGCAAGAGTTTAGAGATAGGCTTATATTTTCTCTAGGAATCAATCGCACTACTGAATGTGTAGTGCGTAATGCTGAAAAAGATAACAATATTTTAAATTATTTTCCTTGATTTTCAATTTTATTAACCTCCTTGAGATAATGCTTGAATGTCTTAATCATAGTTATGAAGCAGAATTTAAGTGTTATAAATTTAAGAATGTGAAAATAATATTAGAGCTGACAACAGTCAGTAAGTGAGACGTGTTGGGGAAGGAGTACAGAGCATTCTTTGCCTCATTTTATGGAGTGGTGAAGTATCAGATGCAGTCTAACAGTTAATGAGAGAATGGATGAAGAGATATAGATTGAAGTGTGATATAATAAACTGCGATATAATAACTAGAAGATTTACATGAACAGCACAAACAAAAAAATGGATAGAGAAGGAAAAAAATTAAAAAAAACTAATATTTTCATATTTTAAAGAGGGAGCCAATTTTAAAATAGTGTTTATGCTTAAGAAATTGAGCTATGAGTATATACTTTGGAATCATGAGGAAAACTATCAAAATTATTAAAAGACACAAACAGTTGTAAGGGAAATTAAATGACGAATGAGACTGGAAGTACAAGAAAATGGGGGGACTATTTCAAATTTTCTTTTACTCTTCTATATGGATTGATTTTTTTTTACTATGTGGTATATTGCTTTTATTACATTTAAATATTTAAAAATTCCATTTTCTAAAATACTTTTATGTCATTCCTGATCGCAGTTTTGCCATTTTTTTTTATTTTTATGGTAACACTTTATAGATAAATTTTCTTAAAAATAATTTTGAACATCTGTATGTTTATCTCTGCAAGAACATAATCCCTACCAGATGTTTCTTGCTGGCTCCGGGCCCAGAGATATTAATGGAATTATAATGGAGAAGGTCTTGAGCAAACGCATTTGTCAGTCTGATTGTGCTTTCGATCTTAAATTGTACTAAAGGCAGTGATGTGGTGGCAGCAAGTGAAACTGCTGTGGGGCCTCAGCAATTTCTCTGAACATCTGGCTGATTCTATTCTCTTCTGTTCTCTGCTTCAAAAGCCAAGTTTGTCCTTTTTATATCATTTTATATAACACAAGATTAAGATTGGTTTTGCAGAGAATTTTAAAACTCTTTATCTTCATATATATTTGAATGTTAACGATCCCTTGGGCTCTTGTAAGACCAACATTTTCTTTGTTCCTAATCTACTTGCACCTTTATTTTTCATCTTTTCCCTACCTTGTTGAGTCAGGGTCTCACTTTGCTGTCCAAACTGGAGTGTAGTGATGTGATCATAGCTCACTGCAGCCTCGAACTCCTAGCGTCAAGCAATCGTCCCACCTTAGCCTCCTGAGTAGCTGAGACTACAGGCACACACCACCATTCCAGGCTAATTTTTTAATTTTTTATAGAGATGGGGTCTCATTTTGTTGTCCCCAGGCTGGTCTCAAACTCCTAGCTTCAAGGGATCCTTCCGCATCAGCCTACCTTAGCGCTGGGATTATAGGTGTGAACCACCATGGCTGGCTTAATTCTAAATTCTCTTAATTTGCTCTCTAAATTTTTGTATAGTCTGTTGTTTATATAGTGGTTTATTAAGATAATACACCTGCACTCAACTGATAGTCTAGGATTCCTGCAAGCTCCTAAATGCCTCTGAGAGGTGGCTGAATGAGTTCGCATGAGGTCAGGCCCCAAAGCACAGGCTTTCACAGCAGAAATTTGTGTTACTATGTTATTCTTATTATTCAATTCTGATATAGAGAGAAATAACCGAAATAATTTGACACGCGATATCTGTGCTTTTTCCTTATGGTTCTGTCCCTTCCCAATAGATTGTAAACTCTTTAAGAACAAGGGATAGATTCTGACTCTTCTTTGGAATTCTTTAATTTCCTTGGACACAGTACGATTTCCGGAAATGTTGAATTCCTTTGTTTTAGTGAAAATTCTCATCAATTTCTAGATTGATTTGATTAGTGTGCATACAAGTACACATTGTTTTCATTTTCTTGAGAAAATTATGGACTTGCAGCTTCCACTTAGAACATAGAAGGTCGGAAAGAATGTTATTCCCACCATAATGGCAGGGAAAATTCAGTTAACACAAAACATTTTAATTTTTATTGACTTCAAAGAGATAAAGTTACAAAGCAAGCAACTAGCCAAAATCTGAGGAAAGGCAGGCACATCCAAAGAGAGAAGGAACACAAGAGTTAACTAACCTATGCAAAGCAGGGGAGGAAGACAGGGCCTCCACTTAAGTGAGAAAGAAAAATTTAGCTAAGATATTTAATGAATTGTTAAAATTTGAGCATGGGGTAGTGTAAGGCTCTTAGTGCCTTCGACAAAAATAGAGTGTACAGTCACTCATAGGTTCTTTTTTGTGGATTCCTACCAGGAAATCATGAAGAATGGAGATGAAGGGCAAGAGACCACAGAAGTATACTTTGTAGTGTAGGCCTAAGAGACACAAGAATTGTCACTGATGGCCAAGCAGAACAAGAGATGTTAACATGTTCAGGTATAAATGCTATTTGCCTCAATCTCTACTGTCTGGCTTTCCAACAACAACAACTATACACACACACACACACACACACACACACACACACCCCTTCATATATATATATATCTCACATAAAAATATATATATCACATAAAAAACAATATATATATATATATATATCACAAAAAATAAGGAGGAAAAAACCTGACCCTACTGTCAAGAGGCAAAAAGAAACCCATAGATGAAGAAGAGATTGGAAATATAAGACAGAAAATTTAAAATTTCTATAATTCCACAAGATTTCCTGGTAGGAAATCTGTGTTTCTCTAAAACCAGAGGTCAACGTACATGAATCAAGAGTTAAAAGAACTAAAAGGAGAAATAGAAAAATCCAAAGTTAAACTGGAGATGTGGACACTTCTCTTTCGATAAACCAAATAGAAAAAGGTTTAATACTGATATGGGACAACAAAATGGCATTATCAGCAAGATGATCTAATTGGCATTTATAGAACACTACACTCAACATCAGCAGAATACATATCCTTGTCAATTGCACATTAAACATTTACCAAGATGCATCATAAGACAAATTTTAACAAAGAGAATTGAAATCACACAAAGTATTTCTTTGACCATATAGATTAAAGGATAAATTACTCACACGGGATATCTGCAAATTCCTTGAATATCTTAAATTTCTAAAAATACAATTCTAAATATCCTATAGGTCAAGAAAGAAATAACAAAAAAGTTATAATATAAAATATTTAGAGGTGAATAAAAATATAAACATCAAAATTTCTGTGGCTCAGCTAATGCAGTGCTTAGGGAAAAACATGGGCATTAAATCTTTATATTAGAAAAGAAAAAAATATCTGAAGTTCCACAGTAAGAAATGAAAAAAATACAAGGACATTAGATTCAAAGCAAGGAGAAAAAAAGAACATTGAGAGCAAAATTCATTGCAAATGAAAACAGGAAAACAATAGAGAGAACCAGTGAAACTAAAAGTTGGTTCATTGAAAAGGTCAGTAAAATTGGTAAACCCATAGTTAAACTGACTAAGAAAAAAAGAAAAGAGAGAAGACATGCATTATTAACATCATAAATGAAAGACAAGACCTCAGCACAGAAGCTACAGACATGACATGGATGAGAAGGGAGTGGGACAAGTAATTTCACACTCATACATTGGACAACTTGGATGAAATAGCAAAAGTCCTTGAAAACACAAACATCAAAGCTCACTTTAAAGAAGAAATAACCTGAATTGTTCTATAACATTTAAAGAAATTGAATTAGCAGTTAAACAACAACAGTAACACTTCCAATGTGGGAAACTCCAGGCTCAGATGGACTCACTGGAAAATTCTACCAGACATTTAAAAGAAGAAAAAAAAATGTCATTCTACCCATTTTTTTTCCAGAAAATAAGTAGAGGAAAAGATACTTCCAGACTCATTTTATAAGATCAAGATGACTCTGAATCCAAAACATATAAAAACATTAAAAGAAAAGAAAATTAGACAGAAATAAGCCTCCATTGGAGCTCAGAAAACAGTATCCCAAATGAAGGCCTCAGAAGCAAAAGTTTTTCTCTGACCTCTGTTCTGCTGTCTCTCAGCCCCATTCTTCCCCAAGGCTAGCCATAGAAACTAAAATTCCTCTTCCCCAAGGTGGGTCATAAAAGTCAGAACTCCTTTTCTTAAAAGCCAGTCATAAAACCCTGAAATTATTCTGTGTAAAAACTGACCATAAAGAAATTGTCGGACCTACTTTGTTTGACTGTAGGTCATGAGACTCCCATTCCAGAGAGGGCCTTGCCTCACCCCCAGAGGAAGGGATACTACTCAGAGAGGCCAAGAAGAATCTAGACGGACAAGCCTTGCTGGGTTTCCCCACTGAGTCCATTAGCATTAGATCATACACTTTTTTGTTCAATCATATTTCTATATGGCCATCTATACTTTATTGAACCTAAGCATAAAAATGGACAATTTCCCCTGTATCTTTGGGTCTTCATTCTGAAGGCTACCATGTATACACATTAAATAAATTTGTGTGCCTTTTCTTCTATTAATCAATCTGCCTCATGTCAGCGATTTTCAGTGAACTTCCAGGCCCTTGGCCCCTACACTTTATAAAATTAGATATAAAATTCTTAATATTTTAGCAGATCAAAGCCAGCAATATATAAAATGGATAATGTATCATAATCAAATAGAGTTTATCCTAGGAATGCTAGGTTGGTTCATTATTCAAAAATCAATCAATGTAATTTGCCATATTAACAGAATAATAATTGGAAAAGCCTATAATCCTCTGAACAGATGTACAAAAAAGTGTTAGACATGAGTCAAAATACTTTAATAATAAAAACTCTATCAATCTAGGAATAGAAGGGAACTTTCTTAGTCCAATAAACAAAATCCACAATATGCCTACAGCTAACATAATACTAATGGTGAAAGACTGAATGCTTTCTTTCTAAAATTGAGATAAGGCAAGTATGTCTCTCTTTTCCTATTGAACAACACGCTGGAAGTCCCAGCCAGTACAACAGGGGAGAAAAAGTAAAATAATAATAGTAATCAGGATAACAAGCATACAGATTGCAAAGTAAGTGATAAAACTGTGTCTATTTGCAAATAACATGATTGCCTATATAAAAACATCCTAAAAATTTTTCAAAACTCTACTAGAACTAATAAATGAATGTTGCAGGACACAAAGTCAATACGTAAATATCAACAGAACTTCTATCTAGTAGCAATGAACAACTAACTAGAAATTGAATTAAAAAATACCACTTGCAATAGCACCAATAAACATGAAATACTTGGGTATAAATCTGGCAAAATATGTATGGAGACTGTATGCTGACAACTACAAAACCCTGAAAAAGATACTAAAGAATACATAAATAAGTGATGGGCTATATCATGTTCACAGCTTAGAAGGCTCAGTACTGTTAACATGTGAATTTTTCCCAAACTTATCTATAGACTCAACACAGTCTCAATCAAATTCCCAGAAAGAATTTTGTAAAAATCGACAAGCTCTTTCTAAAGTGTATCTGAAAAGGCAAATATATTTTATCTTATAAATATTAATATAAGAAAAACATAAATAGTCAAAAATATTTTGAAGGGGAATCGATTTGGAGGCCTCACTCTATCTAATTTTAACACTGAATATACAGCTACAGTAATTTAGATACTGACAAAAGGATGGGCATATAGCTCAATGGAACAGAATTTAGAATCTAGAAATAGGCCCATACATATTGAAAACTGATATTTGACAAAATTACAAGGGCAATTCAATTGAGAAAGGATAATGTTTTCAACAAATGTTTTAACAAATGTTGCTAGAACAATTATGCATCCATATGCCAAAAAAAAGACCTTGACCATACTCATGCTTTAGATGCAAAAATTAATTCAAAATAGATCATTGTTCAAATTTAAAACCTGAAATTATAAAGCTTCTAGAAGAAAAAAATAGGAGAAAATTTTTGTGCCCTTGGATTCAGCAAAGATTTCTTTGATATAACATCAAAAACAATGCATAAAAGAAAATAAAAAGAGAAAAACTGGACTTCTTCAAAATTAAATGGTTCTATTCTTCAAAAGATTATTTCCTAAAGAGAATAAAAAGTGAAAATCTGTAAGGAAACATTTGTAAAACATGTCTACATGACCCTACAGTATCCAGATGCAGTAGGCAGAATTCTAAGATGGTACCCAGGGTTTTCACACTCTGAATTATAAATCCTATATAATCCTTTCCCTTTGAGTGTTGGCAGAACCTTCTAGTGGGATGGGATAGTTACTTCCCTTGATTAGATTACATTCTATGGGAAGCGTGACTGATAGTCATTTCAGTGCTAAGAATCCATGAGAGAAACCAGAGAGAGATTATCCTGGCTTTGAAAAAGTTAGCATCCATGTTGTGAGAGGGCTACTTGGCTAAGACTGAGGGTGGCCTCTAGGAGTTGAGAGCACTCCCTGGCCAGCAGCCAGCAAGAAATCAGTGACCTCAGCAACAAACTGAACTCTGCCAACAGCCTGAATGAGCTTGAGAGAGGACCCTGAGCTCCAGAGACCAGATGAAAATGCAGCCTGCTGACAGCTTGAATTAGTCTGACAGAGTCAGATAAGACTCTGAGCAGAGAACCCAGTTATGCCATGGCCAGACTTTTGACACACAACTGCGATTATAAATGAGTGTTGTTTTAAGCCACCAAATTAGTGGTAATATACACAGCACTAGGAAATAAATACACCAGAATATATGAATATGTAAAACCCAATAATGAAAAAATAAATAACCCGATTAAAATTTGGCAAAAAAATTTGAACAGACAATTCACCAAGTCAAAATCATTAATCATTATGTAAATGCAAGTAAAACCATGATGAGATACCACCACATACTTAACCAGAATAGAGCAAACAAACAAACAAATAAGAGTCCCTGCCAATCCCAAATGCTGGTAAGGATTCAGAACAACTGGAATTCTCATATATTAATTGTGAAAATGAAAAATGATGAAGTCATTCAGTTTGGAGAACAGTTTTGCAATTTTTAATAAATTAAATAGATACTTATACAACCTAGCAATTCCACTCAAGGGAAAAGATAGCTCAAGTTCACACAGAAACTGGTACTCTACATTTTATGGTGGCTTTTTTCGTAATTACCCAAAACTGAAAACAACCTGAATGTCCTTCAACTGGTATATTAGTTTTCTACTACTGCTGTAAGAAATTTCCACAATCTTAGTGGCTGAAAACCATACAGATTTGTTATCTTACATTTTAGGTGGACAGAAATTTAGTAGAGGACTCACTAGACTGAAATCCAGGTGTCAGAAGGCCAGCACCCTTTCTGGAGGCTCTAAGGGAAAATGTTCCCTCTTTTGTTCAGGTGTTGGCAGAATCCAGTTCTATGTGGATGTAAGATTGAGGTCACGTTTCTTTCTTGGATATCAGCTGATTGTGACCTTTGGATCCTACAGGTCTCTTTCTGATTCTTATTAATAAATATAGTCCGTTACATCAGAGCCAGCAACAGGGCATCAGATCCTTTTGATGCTACCGTCTTTCTGATTTATGTGATTATATTTGGTCCGCCTGGCTAATCCAAGATTACCTTGCCATCTCAAAGTCTGTAACCTCAATCACATGAGCAAAGTCCCTTTTGCCATGTAAGGTAATATAGTCACAAGTTCCACAATTAAAACATGAATGTTTTGGTGGTTTGATTAGTCTGCCTGCCACAACTGGTGAATGAGTAAACAAAAAAGTAATAAATCCGTACCATGGAATACTCATGAATAAAAAGAAATGAATTACTAATACATACAATAATATGAATAAATCTTGAAACATTTCTGCTAAGTAAAGGAAGCAAGATCCAAGAGGCTATAAGTTATATTATTCCATTTATTTGATATGCTGGAAAAGGCAAAACTCTCTCTATATAAAACAGATCAGTGGTTGCTCAGAGCTGGGGACTGGGGAGAACTTGCCTATACTGGGCACAGAGGAATTCTTTGGGGTGATGGAACTGTCCTATGTTTTCATTGTGGTGTTGGTTACATGACTGTGAATTTGTCATAACTTGCAGAACTGTACACTAAAAAGGGTGTATTTTAATATACATTATACCTTAGTAAAAATTGATCTATTTTTAACTGAGAACTTTATGTAAATTTACGTCAATAGTGCTAAAAGAATAGAAGCATAAAACCTAACTTCACTGATACCTATAAATAAAAAGAATGAGGTTTTAAGACTGAACTGAGGACAGTGTAGCAGATATGGAAGAACTTATGGACGCTCATGTGAGACCTTCACAACTGTAAAATTCCCATTGCATAAATGAATGGGACGTATGTATCTGGAACATAGAATAAGAAGCAGAGAAAACCAGATCATTTTGAGGCCTGTGTAAAATTTTTATTAAAAAAATAAAACATGTAAAAGTCAAAGATAGCACAAGGCAAACAGCTACTATTTTATGTCACATATATGTATATATTCCGAAACAAATTGCTACTGAGTTGGAAAAAAGGAACACAAAAAGCCCACAATTTATTTGGAATATAATATATTCTGTATCTCAGTGTCATATCATTCTTAAACACAAAACAAACTAACAAACAAAACTGGAGGACCAGTTTCTTTAAAAACAAGCAAGGAAGAAAAATAAATAAAAACACTTACTGAGCATGGTGCTGATAGCTACGTTAGAAGCTGAGGGCATACATATGCATGAGATATAGATTGTAACTAAGTAAGCTCAGAATCTTAATTTGGGGGTTAAACCAGGATAGTGCGGTGGGAACTCAGAGAGGAGGAGATTTCAGGAGAGAGGAGTGGCCAAATCATGCCGAATTCTAGGTGGGGGACTGAATAAGGTGAAATTGTTTAAAAAGGTGACATTGGGTTAATGGCGGTTTTAATAAGAACAATTTCTGATGACTTCCGAGGGAGGGAAAGAATTAGACTGAAAAAGGTTAAAGACTGAATAGGCGGTAAGGAAGAAGAGACAGGTATGTGAGCAACTCTCCTGGTAAATACACTTGGAGGGAGAGCAAGAGACAGACAATAACTGGAGGGGGGTGGGGTCAGGGGAGATGGAAGATACTGCAGCATGTTTGTATGTGGATGAGGATGAGCTGGGAGAACACCAGAGATCAAGGATGTCTCTCTCATTACAAAGAAAGGAGATAGATAGAGAAAGAACAAAATCCTTGAGTGAATAGGAAGAAACTGTGCTGGGCAAAGACACAAGTAGATGGATGGATGGTGGTGAGAGGAGCCTTCATGCTTCATGGTGACAGGAAGAGAGCAGGAGATGGGGCAGATGCAGGCACAGTTGCAGAATTTTTGATGGAAAGATGATGGCATTCGTACTGCCTAAAACTTCGTGATACACATTGCTTCTTTAAATGCAAATATATCCTTTTTAGGTGTTCTTTTAGCATGAGGAAGGAAAAGTTGTTATTAGCAGTATGTTTAAATCGTAAGTGAAGAAACTGAGTCAGATACACTAAATGGCTTTCTCAAGGTCATAAACTAGTAAGTGCTGAGACAGGGTTTGAATCTCAGTTTAGGTTTCTTTTCTCAATACCGGAAAAGACAGTCAAAATCAATGTCATGAGACATGTCAAGCATTAATTCTTAGTCCTAGGATCAAGCAAAAATGTTGCTGGCTTCATTCCCACTTCTCTACATTTCCTCTACCTGCTACTTACTGGGGTGTGGCAATGGTAGAGTAAGGATGCTTTAGGTATAGTAGGAAGCAGGCACAGAGATAAGTACACAAGAGGTATGGAAGGTGAATGTTTTGTGTTTAAATGGCAGTCAGGCCTCTGGCGGGCACATAACCATGGCTCTATTGACTGGGCAGATTTTGGCTTATGCAAATGTAACCAGTTGCAATTATGGAAAGAATGGAGGAAGACCAGTGTTGGTGTGGAGGCTGATGAGTTTAGTCATGCATATGTTGAGCATAGTATGTTCAGTTAGCTGTTGAACGACTGGAGCTTAATCTTGACAGAGTTACCTGGGCTGGAGACAGAGTTTGAGGGGTCATCATCATATAGATAGCATTTTTTTGTAAATTAGAAGGTGGCAATAACTTGCATTTGAAAAAAAATGTTCAAAAATTAACAGTGAAACATATAAACTCTTTTCCAATTCACCTGTTGGAATAAAGGTCTTTCACGTTCCCGGGAGATCCTGTTGACATGGTAAGTTTCTATGGGAGTTTTCTCCTTGCTGAGCAAAGTCAGTTACAGAAAATTTCAGGGTTTATGTTTTTCATATCTAAATGGTATTTATTTCAAACACATAAATGGTCGTTACTGACAGGAAGCCATGCAAATGTTCCCCTTTTACAATTTACTGAAATTGCTTGTTATTTTTAGAGGGAGTCAGGCATTAGTGAACCCAGTGCTGAAAACAAGTCTTTGATAAGTTGACAGTTTAAAATTCAACATAAACTGCACCATTCCCAGTACCAATAAATCCAGCAGATTTTATATTGTGCATTATAATTTCTAAAAACATTTTTAAAAGGTGTCCTCAATAATCCTGAATGATACAGGGGCAGCCATCATCCCATTTCTCTAGAGGGTACGCTGGCACTGTTGGGCAAAATGACTGTGCAAGGTCCCAAAGACCGACGCAGAGCCCAGGTTATCGGCTCTTTGCATTCACCATTTTTGGTCCCCTCAACAATGCTGAGAGCTCTCTATTATGTATTCAGTGAGGAAATCAAGACATGACTGTAGTTTAATTTTAATAATTTATGATTCTTCATAAAGTTGCAAGCCTATGTTCTGAAGGATATTAGATAAAGTCTGAAAGTTTAGGTGATAAGAATTTTTTTTTTAATATAATTCTGAGCTAGTAAGCTGATGGGAAATCAGGATGCATTGGGGGTGGAAAATTAGTCACATTTTATTGATAATGCAGTTTGGAGCTCAGGAAATAATAACAGTGAATTTTGTTTTTCCAGTGACTTTTAAATGATGCTGCAGATAGATTCCCAATACTTGTTGACTAAAACAAATTAATTCATATTCTTACCTGAACTTCTCTTTGAGAAATGAAAAGTCAAAGGCTGTCAAGCACACCTAAATGATAGGTAGCTATCAATTACCAATATCGTTTTAATAAAACAGCCAGATAGTTGTTTTGAAAGCTACACTATATTATTGGTCCCTTAAAACCATATTAAGATGAGCCCCATGGAATTAACAGCTTCTTAGAAAAATATCTGCACTAAAAGCAGCCACGAACTTCACTTCTAAAAATATGAAAAAGATAAAAAGAAAATCTGCTAAATGGGCAATTGAGAGAGCCAAGGCAAGATTTGGTGGTCTTTGTGTGAAGGGCTGGATGCTTCAGTCTCTTCTCCCACACTTTTCAACTCCGCAGAAAGCAGGATAAAGTCATGAAGTTACAGGTTTTTGGTACCTCCAGGCTTTTAGAGCTGGCTCCGGTGAAGGTGAGCAAGAGCAGTTAATGTGTCTGGACTGGGTGTTTGGCACATACTATCTTGCTTCATCTTCACAACGGTCCTGCAGCACAGGTGCTGTAATCCCCACGTTACACGGACAAGGAAACAAGCTAAGAAAATTTCAGTAATGTATCCCAGATAGTACGGTTGTGAACTGGATTCAGAGTTCAATCTCAGGTTTTATGTCTGCAAAGTCAGTGTTTGTTTTCCTGCCTTGTTCTGGACATACTATTTGCCACACCTGGACCTTGACATGTGTGTTTCTTCTCCTCCCCATTGGCCCTCCCCAGAGTCCTCCCCAGACCTTGTCAAGAAAAAATTTTTCTCTTGAGTAGTGAAGGCAGGACTTACCATTGGCTCTGTTTTTTTCTCTCAAAGTCACTTCTCAAAATCTCCTTTTACCTCCCCAGGGTGCTTCAGCTATGCCTTCTCTCTTTCTTCCTAGCTCATAGAGGCCCTGACTTTGTGAGCCCTTGGGAAACTCCATACAAACTCCTCCTGACCCATGGATCAGGAATCAGCAGTTTATCACAACAGGCGGCTTCTTGTTTGGACAGCCTCTTGGGTGTCCATCTGGCTTAATAAACTCCAGGATCTGTAGCTGGCACTTCCCTTGCTCTCTCCTCAGAACATCTCTGTTTACGGTGTGTGCCCTTTGACTGAACTTTCAGCTATCTCTCGTGGAAGTTTTCTTCCTTTGGGGATTTTCTTGAGCAGGATAGACACCCACTTCACCTGTGCTGCTGCAGGCTTCTTGCTGTCCTGTTTCATGGCTGTAACCTGAAGACTTGTTTTTCCCCAGCTTGCTATCCTGCAACTCACCATTGTTTCAGAGTAATTTGTGCATTCCCAATATGCCATTCCATGGTTTCCCCAAACCTGACTCATCTTTTCCTCAGCTGAATCAATGCTCTCTCTTCCTCTCTTCCACTTCTTGCTTTATCTCTGTCTACTTCAAATATATCAGACGACCCACTGGCTGCTTTGTGTGCTCTTTGGCCTCACATTGTTATGTCTTTGGGATGTTCCTGTACCATTCTCCACTTGCAAAATCCCCACTTATCTTTAAAGCACCAACTCGAATGTTATTTCCTTTGTGAAGCCTTTTCTAACTCCTCAATACAGATTTAGTGATTCTTTCTCCCTTGGATTTTCATAGCACTTAATGTGCGTCTCTGTTGTTGGAATCAGAGCCTTCCCTTATACTTGTACTCTTCTCTAGACTGTGAGCTTCTAGAGGGCAGTTTTTCTGACTTACTCCTCTAATATTCTCTGTCTGTAACATGGACTTATTACCCCTTCTTCCTACTAGCTAAATGTACAGATTTAGACCTGACCTGGGCCTCAACTTTTTCTTGCTCATACATTTATATTATCATTTTTGAAATAATATTTTAAATACTGTTAATATCTATCAAGCACTTAATAGATAACAGATACTTTGTTAGTCTTTTAACATGCATTTTCTCATCTAATTCTCAAACAACCTTGTGAAGTAGAAATGATTGTTATCCTCATTGTGCCGATATGGCATTTGTAGCTCAGAGGATTTGAATACCTTGCCTAAGTCACACAGCTAATTTTCTGGGGTCCAGACTAGTGACCTTGAGCAAAGGAGGTATATCTACCACAACTTCCTGGCTTGTTTACACATGAACTGCCCAGTTTTCTAAGTATTAAGTATTTGGAGAACATAAACTCAAGCATGATTGTTTGGATTTTGATGGAGTTAGCCTGGCTTTTTCTCTCCGGATTTTAGCTTTCCAATTTTCTAATCTGTCTACACAAGGTGTAGGTTCACTGGTATCAGTTTCTAGTTCTCCTTTAGTTTCATTATTTCTTTCTGAAGTATAGCCTAAACAAACAGAAAACTTTCTTGTAGGAGATTGTTTTTCCTCTTGTAAGATGAATCTTGTGCTTTTTGTTTACCACTGCCACCTATTTCAGATTTCCCTCTCTGGGTCATTTCTCCCCAGTTTATAATGCCATCCAATTTAGAATAGCAAATTTAATTAATACAATTTATCTTCTTTAAGATTAATGAGAACAAGAAGACCAAAGGCAGCATTGAACTCTCTGGCAGCTCATTCTAACATAAAATACTGATCAAATCAATCCTTGTGCTCCTTTATTGTTCATAAGAGATTCTGTTGGGGGAAAAAAATCTCATTCTAATGAACTTTTTCTATTTTTATGGATCATTCTAGAGATAATACTTGGCTTCTAGGGTAAAGAAATTAGTTTAGCATAGAGTGTTCAGGGTCAGGTCCAGACAAAGATAGCTCACAATAGCAGCAGAGAGAATTACTTAGAATTGAGGTCAAATTACCAGGTAAAGTCTGGAATTATAGATTAAGATACAAGCAGTTAGGAGACAGAGTGGAAAGGTGAGTGTCCAGAAAAATAAGGTCATTTGCATATATGTGAAAACTTGAGCCTTACATAATTTTGTCTAACTCAACCAGTCTTCCTCCTCCTGTTTTAATACATACTGGGAGCAGGGCTAGCCCATTTCCTCTTCCTCAGGCATGTCTGTAACCACATTGATCCACAGCACGTGTTGCTTCTCGGTAGGATGCCAGTTACACACACAAACATGCCGACTGAAAGTGCTGCCTCAAAAGACAGAAACATTTCCAGATAGCACAGCAGAGATGATATCGATGTGAATTATGATTCTTCATAACTTTAGGGAATATGAGAACTGCAATTTGCTCCATGATACCTGGATACCAGCTAAACAACTCACCACACACACAGACCAATGGCTATGTGCACTGAGATACAAGGCTTTGACAAGGATAGCAGGACAGGGAGTGGATTATGAAGGCATTCATTAAAAAGGTCAAATTTGCATCCAAACTCCAGAAATCCCAGGATGCCAATATTAAACTGTGTGACAGACATCCAAATGAATATAGAATTTTCTTTATAGTCATGTCATGTGAACTCAGTTTGCAGGATCGTGTCTGTAGAACTTTGAGGCTCAGGAGCACACATGTGCATGTGCATTACCATGTCGTGAGAGTGCAAGGTAGACCTGCATAACCAATGGTAGAATGCAGTTTGATTTGGGGCTACCCTTTTTGCAGATTACAAAATATCCTTTAGAAGGCAAAGAATGTGTTCAAATAATGCAACTTCATCCAGATTTTTTATATCGCGTGGTCTTCATCCAAATATGCTCCTCTTCATCAGTCTTAGAATGGCAACTTGTATTAGAGGAAAGTCAAGGAATTTAATCTAGAAAGAGTAGGTTGAGGCTTACTTAGCTTCTCCCTTAGTGTCCATGTAATTAATCTTTTATGGTTTATTTTAATTGCACGTGTCTCATGTTCCACATCTGGAAAGCTTCATTCAAGATGTTTACCTTAAAACAATGACATAGTTATTGTGGTCAATGAATGAGACATTTTTCAGTCTCCTGGTGTAAGCTGGGTGCCAGTGAGGCTCAGGTGGAGGCTTGGTCACTCCCTTCAGGTTGCGTCAGTGTCCCGACCTCTTAAGACAATGTTCTGCTGCTCTGAAGGGAGCACGGGGGGAGATGACCTTAGAAATCTGATTGGTTCATTGCTATTATTTTCTACTACTAAGGGAAACAATCTCCAACTATTTATCAACACAAGTGAAATTAAGGAAAAGCTAAATTTATAAACCCATTATGGCTACAATGATTCCATTTTTGGCATTATGTATTCAAAATCTATAAAATATAAAGTTCATAAGAGGGAAACAGGGAACAGGGAGTTAAAGCACTGTTCATTTACATTCTCATTTCTGGAGTTATTTTTAGGGAATTAGAGAGCAGAAGAAACTTTCTATAAATTTCTCTAATATTTTCCAATTCTATGCAGAAAACAGGCCTTAGGAAGCAAGTATTTCTCAATTTTATGGGATATTGAACTTTGGAAAATAATAGCAAACCTATCAGTGGGAATCTATAAAAATATCTCTTTATCTGTTCTTCGGGTATGTATATGGAAGTGTGACCAAGTGTACACTAAACTTTTTCTATGTGACCTATTTTGACGCATGAAACTACTTATGAAATCACAAATATATGAGCATTATGAAAATTATTGAGCATGTTAAAAAATTCTATTTAGAGGAAAATTCTCCAGAAATTATCAAACGTTGTAAGGCATCCAAATTAAATTTCAGGTGTTTAAAACATTTAAGTAAATTGAAATTATAAGTTACAAAAATATACAGGCATAGTTAATTGAGCTTGCAAAGGACATAAACAATAAGAATAACTATGAAGGCAAAGGCTGACATGTTTGACTAGATCAAAATTTAACCTCAATACATTAATAATGTTGATTTCACATATAAAATGTGGATTGATATACTTTCTTTGTGAAGCGTTTTTATAAGCCAATAAGAAAAGCACTAAAACTAAAAAAATGCAAGGAATAATTTATATAAGAATAAACACAAGTGTATAGTAAGCACAAATAAAAAACTGCAAAACTATTAGTTATTAAAGATGCAATTTTAAATGAAAGGATACTGTTTTTACTTGTTTAATAGAAAACAAAGACAAAAACAGGTCTTTTGTTTTTCTAAGACAAGGTCTCGCTCTGTCGTCTGGGATAAAGTACAGTGATGTCATCACAGCTCATTGCAGCCTCAAACTCCTGGGCTCAAGCGATCCTCAGCCTCCTGAGTAGCTGGGACTATAGGTATGCACCACCACACCTGGCTAATTTTTTCTTTTTGTAGAGATGGGGTCTTTCTCTTGCTCAGGCTGCTCTCAAACTCTTGCCCTCACGTCTTGGCCTCCCAAGGTGCTAGGATTATAGGTGTGACTCATCACGTCAGGTCCCCAAAATTGTTCAATAAGTACAATCACACAATGGAATATTATGCAGCCATTAAAATATGTTTTCAAATAACATTTACTTTAAAAGGAATATTTTGAGAATTTTTATAAATTGATATCTTGATTTTTATAAACAAGAAGAGGAAGTGAATAGAAAGAGATTGAAGGGTAGGAATAGTATTTTTATAGAGTAAACCTGAGAGAGATTGGAGAGACTGAGTCAAAATATATCAGGGCTTTAGGACCGCATGCCTATCTGTGACACAGGAAGGAGTTAGGAAGTGACTGAGGGCTTTCATGAGCTCAGTTGAGCTGTGTAAGCTGTATAACTTTGGACGTGGGAAAATGTGAAAAGAAATAACTTCTGGCAGGCTTTGAGGACAATTGCTTAGCAAAGTTTAGTTAAATGTGCTGATAACTTTGAAATAAGTGAGATTTGTTTTGTTTTGTTTTGTTTTGGTATCTTAAACACGCAGGTTATATACCCAATGCTATATCACCAAGCACAAATGTTTGAAGACAGGAGTAACACAGAAAATTTTCGAAGCAGGCTAAGGATCTGATGTCAAGGTGTCATGCGTAAGATGCTAGAGCAAGAAGCCAAAGCAGCCTCGGGGACTCATCCCAGGCCACAAACTGCTCAAATGGAGGCTCCGCGTCTGGATAGAAAACATGTGAAAGTTAGCCCGGTGTCAAATCTGAAGTCAAAGCCTGCAAGAGTTAAGTAGGGATCAGATATAAGGTCTTCAGTAACTAGTAGTATAAGGGAGCCCTGTGGATAATAGTTCATTATGATATTTTGATAATAATTATTATTTTTAATGCCACTATCAGTACCTGTCACACAGTAGAAATGCAGATGATTAGAAAGGACTGCTGAACTGTTTATGTTATCATTTAAATTATTAGCTGCTTTGTTAAATGTTTTTATTAAGGCTTCTTAACAAATAGAATTCATTTAAAGAATTCATGCCGTGGCCAAGGCAGTGCTCACAGGAAATTTACATACTTAAATGCATTTATCTAGTTAACTGAAAAATTCAAAACATTCAAGTACAGAAGGGAAAGGAAATGAGCAACAAAAACTAAAAGTGTAAGGAAGAAACGAGTAAGGGTAAAAGAAATGATAAAGTAAAGAAAAATAGATTGGTCAATAAAATAAAATCAAATTCTTTTGTAAGACCAACATGATAAGTAAAAATTGACAAGTCTGACAAAAAAGAAAATATAAATAACAATCTTAGGAATAAGAAAGGCGGTGTATTTAGACTAAGCAAGTAAAAATCATTAGAATATTCTGTCTGATCTTTAATATCATATATTAAATATATATTGGAATATATTGGAAAATAAGAATAAAACTGATGGACTTTTAGAAAAATATAAATTATATGTTGATCCAAGAAGTGATGGAAAACCAGCATTAAACATCAATTGTATTAAAAACATTGAAGTGTTTGTCAGAATCTATCCCTCAGAAATTAATCATGTGTAGATACTTTTAAGGTTGAGTTCCTCAAAATATTGAAAAAAAATAATGTTTTCAATTTTTTTTTCCATGAATCAAAATAAGATGAGCAACTTTCCATTTTATTATATGGAGCTGGGATAATCTTGCAATACACAAAGTGGATAAACCAAAATAAATTTAGACCAATCATAATTTGAATACAGATAGAAAAATACAGATTAAATATGTAAATTAAAATATTATTTGACAGTGCATTTGAATACTATTTAACGGGGCCTTAAAGTAATGGTATATATTAAACAACTACAATTTATCTTAGGAATGCTAAGCTATTTCAACATTAGGAAATCTATTAATATAATTTGCATGAAGGAGAAAAGCATGATTTTTTTTAAATTAAGAGCAAAACAAACCAACACAAAGATTTTCACTTCCTTCTGTGATGGATTAACAAAAACTGGATGACCTGCCCACTTTTAATAGCTAAATTACTAGATGAATTATATGAAAAAAATATTCCCAGACATTGAACAACAGGAAGCACAAGAAAATGATCTCTGACAAAAGAAAACCAAGCACAGCAAGCTCTGCAGTTGGCCAGATCCTCTCAGCCACCTGGAGAGAGTTTCCATGTTGTATCACAGGGACAGGAGACCAATTAATTAAATAGAAAGTAGAAAACACAAGAGAAAAATATGATGAATAATGCAAAAGCTGGTTCTTCAGAAAGATCAATAAATGGATAAAGCTTTAGATAGATTAATCATGGAAAAAAGAGACAAAAAAAGAGAAGGCAGAGATTACCAGTATAAGGAGACAATTTTGCAAATCTTACATTAAAAAGATGAAAAGGGAATATTATGACCCACTTTTTGCTAATTAATTCAAAACTAAGTTGAAAGGACAAATTCCAATCGTCATGCAAGAACAATTAGATTAGATAGGAAAAAAGAATGTGTGTGAGTGTGTGTGTGTGTGTGT
>CAUYRB010038165.1:0-10039 GCA_963574695.1 Propithecus perrieri
AGTACTCCATGGTGTATATGTGTGTGTATATATATATATATATACACACACACCACATTTTATTAATCCACTCATGTACTGATGGGCACTTGGGTTGTTTCCACATCTTTGCAATTGTGAATTGTGCTGCTATAAACATTCCAGTGCAGATGTCTTTTTAATAGAATGTCTTTCTTTTTTTCCTTTGGGTAGATGTCCAGTAATGGGATTGCTGAATCAAACTGCAGTTCTACTTTAAGCTCTTTGAGGTATCTCCATATTACTTTCCACAGAGGTTGCACTAGTTTGCAGTCCCACCAGCAGTGCATGAGTGTTTCTGTCTCTCCACATCCACACCAACATTTATTGTTTTGGGACTTTTTGATAAATGCTGTTCTCACTGGAGTAAAGTGATATCTCATTGTTATTTTGATTTGCATTTCCCTGATGATTAGAGATGTTGAGAATTTTTTCATATGTTTTTTGGCCATTAGTCTGTCTTTTTTTGAAAAGTTTCTGTAACTTATAGAATTTAATTATCAAGCTAATGAGGCTGTTTGAATTAAGACAAAATTTGAAATGGAGTTATTTAGATGACTATGGTGGTCTTATATTTATCCTCAAAATGCAATTTATTAATATATCTATATTTTATTCTGGTTGCTTAATATGTAGAAAACTATGATTCATATGGGTAAAGAGGTGTTAATATTAACAATTTTTAGCAGCTCACCTTGCAGTCTCAGGATTCTCTTATGTTAAACAGAAGCAAGAGAAAAAGCTTTCTGACATTGCATAAGAATTATTTTATATAAGTTATGTTGATAGAATTCAGTATGATAAATTTGATTATATGTATTATTTAAATCATTCATTTAGTCAACATAGAGTTATTTGCTATGTACTGTATGCAAGGCCTATTCTTATATATTCTCAATCTGGTGATATTATACCAAGGGGGGAAAATATTATTTATTGAGGGCAAAAAATTCTTAGCTATTGAAATGGTTTGTGACCATTCAAACACAAACATAGTAATATATACAACCTATCTGTGGTATTAAAATTTCATGGGAGTTGATTAGGAAAAAAGATGTCTGAAAAAGTCTTAGGGGAGCAATAATGAAAAAAAAAGTTGAGAAACACTGTTCTAGATCCTGTGTAAATAGCAGTGAACAACACAGAAAAGAAAATCCCTGTGCTGATGGAGCTGATGTTTTCACAAGAAAGGGCAAGCACACAATAAACAAGATAAATAAGTAAAATGTGTAATGTGTTAAAAAAAAAAAAAGCAGCACAGGACAAGGGGAAAAGTAAATCAAGGAGAGGAGGTAGGAAGTGGCTGTGTGGGAGGAAAGGGCATTGACACTGGCTAAGGTGACCATGGACATGTGAATGAAGACCTTGGTGGGTGAGGGAAAAGTGAGGAGGAGCTCTGCAGAGATGGAGCAGAGTGTGCAAAGGCCCTGTGGAGAGAGCGGCTTGGCACACTGGAGCAACAGCAAGCAGTGTGGTGGGTGAGGAGCGGGGAAAGGCTGTTAAAAGGCCATGTCAAAGAGTTCACAGGGTCCCAGTCAGAAAGCCTGGGTAAGGACCTTGTTTTTAACTCTAAGGAGAAAGGAAGTCATTGGAGTGTTCTGAGAAGGAAATGATATAATCTGATTTCCATTTTTCCCAGGATCACTCCCACCACTGTGCTGAGAATGTGCTGAAGAAGGCAAAGGGGACAGCAGAGCGACTAGTTGGGAGGTGTGCTAGTCTGCCCCAGATGTCATAACAAAATACCACAGGCTGAGGGGCTTACACAGCAGATGTTTATTTCTGACAGTTTTGGAGGCTGGGAAATACAAGATCAAGGTACCAGCTAGGTAACATTTAGTGGGAGGCCTCTTCTCTTAGCTTGTAGGTAGCTACCATCTTGCTATGTGCTCACATGGCCTTTCCTCGATGGATGCACACAGGGGAGTGGGGAGGCTCTCTTGTTTCTCTTCTAATAAGTGCACTAATCCCACTGTACCAGGGTCCCATCCTCATGATCTCATCTAACTGTAATCACTTCTGAAAGGCCCCATCTCCAAATACCATCGCATTGAGGGTTGGGCTTTTATATGTGAATTTTGGGGAGACACAAACATTCGGTCCATTACAAGAAGCTACAGCAATAATCCAGGTGAGAGATGATGGGAGCTTGGATGCGCGATGTGGTAGATGACCAAAGCGGTTGAACTGTGAATGCAGTTTTAAAGGTAGAGCAGATGCAGCAGTATTGATTGATCTGATGTAGAACTTAAGAGAGAGGGAGGAGTCAAAGATGTTTAAGGGTTTTGAGGATATCTTTGTTATTATTATTTTTACTGTAGTTTTCAATATTAATAAGTTGAACAGGACACACCAAGCCCTAAGATTCTTTAGAACACTAGAGTTTGAAAACGTTTAGTCTAATGAGTCTCAATTTGTAAATAAACATGGGGGGACATTTTAAATTAAATTAAATTTATTTTTGTTTGACACAATTGCTGAGGACAGCTGGCATTTAGAGGACAGGGACCCGGAAAGTAAACAATCATGCAATGCACGGGACAGTCCTGCACAAATGAAGACCTGTTCTGTCACAAATTCCAACAACCCTCCTGTTGAGAAACACTGGTAGAGTCACTTTTATGTTTTTGTTTTCTTATTACATCTGTTACCGCACTTCAAAGCAACAGAAAACAGAATCTCTTACTGCTGGTTATTTCAGGTACAATCTCTTCCAGCTAAGATCTGAGGGCCTTGAAGGCAGATGTCATCTCATATATTTCTTTTGTGTCCTCCTGCAAATGGCAGAAATTGCCTTCATTTTGCTATCTCTATTGCTTTCTCCATATACAGAAGCATACTCTCATTTTGTCTATTTATGACAAGAGAGCAAGAAAAGATATATGCTAAGATGATTCTAAACATAGTTAAGAAATGATTTTTGCCTTAAGGACTCAGCATATAAGAGATAATATATAAATATTAGCTCTTAGGAATGATAATAAGAGGAGGTATATAAAGTTTCTCGATTGAAACAAATGCCAGCCTTAGTTATGAGGTCTTCTTGTTGCCACCACACTGCCCCTTCACTTAAACTTATATCTCGATAATAGAATTTAAAATTTTTTGCTAAATCAATGAAAAGTTTATTTTTTAATCATAACATATTCCCAACTCTCTAATATTTATTTCTTCATATTCTTTAAAACATTTTGTCAACATGTAATTGAGTTTTTAAAAATAAAGTCTTTATTTTTTTAGACCAGATTTAGGTTCACGGGAAAATTGCATGGACAGTACAGAGATTTTCCCATATATCCGCTGCCCCGACACTTGCGTAACCTCCACGTTATCAACATTCCCCACCAGAGTGGTCCCTCTGTTACAACTGGTGAACCTACATTGACACATCATTATCACCCAAGTCCACAGTTTACATTAGGGTTCACCTTTGGTGTACATTCAGTGGGTTTGGACGAATGTATGATTACAGGTATCTATCATTATAGGGTAGTCATTTGCTGTGTAAATGTTTCAGTTTACCGTGGAGCACATATATGTCAGTGGTCCCATGAGATTAAAATATCGTATCTTCACCTGCATTTTTTTTATGTTTTGATATGTTTAGCTATACAAATACTTACCATTGTGTTACAATTGCCTACAGTATTCAGAACAGTAACATGCTGTGCAGGTTTGTAGCCTACAAGCGATAAGCTACACCATATGGTCTAGGTGTGTAGCAGGCGATTCCATCTAGGTTTAAGTACACTCTATGATGTTCGTGCAACGACGAAATTACCTAATGACGCATTTCGCAGTATGTGTCCCGTTGTTAAGTGACACATGACTGTATCATGTAGAGTAGTTTCTCTGCTCTTAAAATCCTCTGTGCTCCACCTCTTTATCCCTCCCTCCCCTCTAACCACTGCCGACCACTCCTCTTTTTTCTCTCTCCCATAGTTTTGCTTTTATAGCTGATTTTTATTAATAATAATATTAAATATGAAGTTATTATGATGGTCTTTATTCACTTAGAATCATTTTGTAAGTACTTTTTAATGTTTCTACCTAATGATCAGAGTTATTACTTCAATAGCTGCATGTAGCCTATCATATTTACTGTTATCTTCTTCTCTTTTCACTAGACAGTTTGGGTCTGGTCTTTCATGAGTTATATATAATATTTCTATCTAGTATTTTTGCCATTGACTGTTCTCATCCTCTGTTAAATACCCCCCCCCAATTATTGTCTATTTTCTTGGCTTCTGACTGTTGTGATTTACATATGCCTGCTAGCATCACCTGTCTGCCTTGGCCCTGATCATTGACAGTTGCTTTATCCTTCTGACTTTTCTCCAGCATTACATTCCTGGCTCTCAGTAGCAGGTACTTCTGATATCGTGCTGCTCAGGAAGTTCTTGGTATAGTCTGAGGCCCAGGTGGATCATCTGTTAGATGATTCATGGTAAGAGAGAAGACTTATCTCAGAATAATTGAGACATTTTAACAATAAAAGCCACATATTTCCTTTTTTGATGAATTCAAAATCATAGTAAATACTCTCCCAAGATACCTATGGATTAGTTGATAATAATAAAAAACTAATAGCTGAATATTGCTTTCAATATTGAAGAAAAGCAAACATATCAACAGCAACCATAACATTGTTTCATATGCCAAAACTGGGATGAAATAATGCTTTTATAGAAGATGTGATCTGGGTTCAAATAGTATCATTTATCAAATGCAAAGGATTGTTGTAGCTCTTGACTTCAAGCCTTATGAAATCTATCAAAGCTAAGATTCAATGAAGATATAGGTCAGATTCCATGACAAAAACTCAAAGAAATTAACCAGAAAAGAGAACTTAATAAGTTTGTGGGTATGCGATCTACAAAAATCAATTTTATATATATGATAAAAGAGAAGAAAAACTCTATTTAGAATTCAACAAGAAAGATAAAATGCTTAGGAATAAGCGTGCAAGATGAGCAAGATCTATATAAAGAATATTTTAAGATGCTACTGAGAAACACAAAAGAAGATGAATAAATGGAAAGGTATATCACTTCTTGGATAGGAAAAACCAGCATCATGAAGATTGAACACGATCTGGTAAAAATAGCAACAGCGTTTTTATTTTGGATTCAGACAAGCTGAGACTAAAGTTCAAATGGAAAATGAAAAACAAGAATAGTGAAGAAAAATCTGAAATAGAGAAGTTATGAAGAGAACTAGTTCCTCCCCATATTCAAACACATTTTAAATCTTCAATAACAAAAAATAATGTGGCACTGATACTGGAGATGAAAGACACATCAATGGAAATAAAACAAAAATCTGGAAATAGGTCTAACGTAAAAAAGGGAATTTGGCATATAAGAAACGTGTCACCCCAAATCTGTAGTAGAAGGTAGTATTTTCATTGAACAATTTTGGGTCAGTTAGTGGGGCCCGTAGCAATGCATAACTTGATAATACACTTTTGTATTGGCTCTCCCTCCTCTGTTTTCCTTCTTGTATCTTTCACTCTAGTTCTCTAGATCAGGGGTCCCCAATCTATGGTGAGTGGTATACTTATTTCATTATATATTACAAAGTAATAGTAATAGAAATAAAGTGTACAATAAATGTAATGTGCTTGAATCATCCCAACCCCCACCCCCACCGGTCCGTGGAAAAATTGTCTTCCATGAAAATGGTCCCTGGTGCCAAAAAGTTTGGGGATTGCTGCCTAGATCACACTTTCTGGTAAAGTACTTGCACAAAAGTCTTGATTGCAAGTGCTGGTTTCTAGGAAGCCAGGCTAAGGTGCTTATCGTATCTCTAATCTCTTCTACTCTCTACCATTCTAAACTCTTTTTTTATTATATGATTTATAATTTGTCAGAGCTTTTAGTGTTTTGAATTTGTCACTCTATTTCCCATATTTATTTTAGTCTTAGTCCTATAGTTATTTAGATGCAATGCTCCCTGCCAGAGGTTGACTGAAGTGTTTCTCTAGTTGGTTCCTTAATAAGGAAGACTGATGAGAACAATATTCCCTGAATTCTTGAATGTTCAAAACAATTTGTCTGTTGTCTTTACAGCTGAAAAGCAGTTAGACTGGGTATAAAATGTTTAAATCACAATTTTTTCCTTGGAGATTTTGTGGATATTCTTCCACTGTGTTCTGATGTTGAAAGGTGTGGAAAAATTTGAGGCCAACCCAAGATCTTCTTTCCTGTGGGCTCAAAGAGTTTCCTTTCTTTATGAAGTTTACAAATTCCATTAACATATTTCTCAGTATGGACCACTCTGGATTAGTTTACCTTGGGGAATGGTAAATTTCCAATATTTATTAAGTCTTTTGTTTCAGAAAAATTTTCTTAAATAACCATTTCTGTTTCATTTTGCTTAGTTTTATAGTTTTTATTCCATGTCCATCATGGGACCTTTAGCAGTGCTAACTTCCCTTGAACTCCTTCCCAATTTTACATTTATCTCTGTGATGATTATGTTTTTTCTTTTACTTTATTACAAATTTCTATCAGCTCATATTTCATCCCTTTCTGTTACCTTGGCATCTCTTTCCTAAAGTTATTGTATTTCTATGCTATATGCTTGTTTTATAGAGGTGGTTGCTTCTTTAGGCTTTTTTCCCCCTTCTTAATTTGGTCATATATATATATATATATATATATATATTTTTTTTTTTTTTTGGTGCCATGACAACTTCTTTCTGGTAGTTTTCATCTTCCATTTGTTTTTCTGTTTCTTTCCTCACTTCTTTTTTCTCTGTAGATTTTTGTATGAACATGAACTAGTACCTTTTAAATTACTTATGCAAGTTTTCCTCAGATCAGTATTTGCAGGAGGCTTAAGTTAGGGGTGAGTCAAGCCTGTATATCAAGCTAGCTTGAATTTTTCTTGTGATCCAGTACAATGGGTTCTTATTTCTCCCCCAGCTTGTGGAGATAGGCAGTCACAGCTTTTTTTTTTTTTTTTTTGGTTGGTTCTTTTTGTAATTTTTGTAATGAAAGGTCTTTTTTTTTCCTTCCATTGCCAAAGAAATGTACCACTTCCTGTAAAGATGGCTAGTCTATGTGATTTCCCATTTAATTCCACCATATTTTCTTCTTGGAACCCAGGAAGTTGTCTGTTTGGTTGCCCCTATTCTCATAGGCACAAAGGTTTAAGTTTAAGCAAAGGGTTTAAGTTTGGCATCTCATGTTCTCTCTACCTTCGAGAAATTTATTTCACTCTCTCTTTCTGGGATCTGCCACTACTGAGTTCTTTCTGTACAGTACATATATCAGCTTCTTCTCCCAATCTCTATGCTTTTGGTGGTCTTCCAACTTCTATGGGGTCTGGAGTTTCAGCTGTGTCCTAAATTCACTAAAAATGTCACCAAAACAGAGTTTGAGTCTTTTATTTTCCTTCCTCTCATACTCCTTGTTGCTCTTTGCTTTTTGGATAATTTTCAAAAACAGAGGGGAGACATGCTGATTTAATGTCACTATGTTCCAAAAGGAAATCCTAAGTTTTCTATTAGCAATGGTGAATCCTCTCTTTAATGCCATCAACAATGTTTGATCCTACCCAAACAGAAATAGGCTTTGTGCAAGTACCAAAAGAGGTATCTTGTCAGGATTCCATCATGGCACTCTTTCATGCCCACGTTTTTGTCATTTGAGTACTATGTGCATAGCTGTATGTTCCACCCAAGGCATGTTAACCAAGGTGATCCATTTGTGTGCCACAGCCTACTGTCTTTCCTGTTCTTTCACTTTCATATTCCAACTACAGGTATTCTTGCACCTAGTTGAGATTCAGTTCCCTTTATCCCTTAACTTCTCCCAATTTATCCCCTTTTTCTTGGCTTAATTTCCTTCTGTAGCTAGCCTAGGCCCACAGGTGATGTTTATTTTAGTAGTCTCTTGGTAGCACATGATTTCTGCAACCATCTACTATATATGCCCGAGAAAAGTCCAATCTGAGATCAATCCAAATGTCTATCTTCTCTCCTCTAACACTGAGTACTGATAGGAAACCAATATTACACAACCTATGACTTGGTACCACTACAGACTAACATTAATTGATTAGTTTATTTAAAGCTGCCCTGTGGGAAGAAAGAGAGACTCTGGAGTCATTTTGCTTGTATTTGAAATCCACCTTCTAGACTTACTGGCTGTATGACTTTGGATAAGTATTTTTCCTCACTCTTTTTTTCATTTCAAAATATTAAGGGGGTACAAATGTTTTTGTTACACGGATACCTTTTGTAATGCTTAAGTCAGGGTTTTTAGTGTGCCCATCACCCAAATTTTGTTCATTGTACCCTATGGGTAAGTTTTTGCCCCTCACCCCCTCACACCTCTCCCCTTTTTGATTTCTGATGACCTTTACATCTCTTTGTGCACATGTGTGCCCACTGATTAGCTCCAAATTATTAGAAAGTACATGTGGTATTTGTTTTTCCATTCCTGAGATACTTCACTTAGGATAATGGTCTTCAGTTCCATACATATTTCTGCAAAAGATATTATTTCATTCCTTTTTATGGTTGAGAAGTACTCCATGGTATATTTCAGAATAGCCATTATTAAAAAACCAAGAAACAATAGATGCTGGCATGGATGCAGAGAGAAAGGAATGCTTATACACTGTTAGTAGGACTGCAAATTATTAATAATCTGATTTCTATGGAAAACAGTATGGAGATTCCTCAAAGAAATAAATGTATCTACATTCCACCCAGCAATTCCACTACTGGGTATCTACCCAAAGGCGAAGAAGTCATTTTATCAAAAAGACACCTGCACTTGATGTTTATTGGAGCACAATTCACAATTGCAAAGATGTGGAATCAACCTAAGTGCACATCAATTCATGAGTGGATTAAGAAAATGTGGTATATGTAAATACTGTTGAGTACTACTCAGACATAAAAAATGGACAAGTTTTTTAACCTCTTGATATCAGTTTTCTCATCTACAAAATGGGAAAAATAGTATTACTTAACCCCTTACTGCTGTTGGGAGAGTAGCGTGAGATAATATAGTTAGGAGCTGAGAATAGTGTTACACGCATAGCTTACACTCACTGTTAGCTATTGTCAGTATAATTTCTACAATTTTTGGACACATTTTTCAGACACAACAATTGAGACACAGCATGAGTAATTTCCAAGAATTATAAACTTCATAAAAGTAGTGACTGTATTGCTGTTTTTATTTTTTCACTGTTATATAGCTAATACTGCAGTGCACACGAGAGTCTGTTATTCAACAAATGAGTGCTGCATAATTGAGTGGAAAAATATACTTTCCACAGGTCACAGAGCTAATAAGTGGCAGAGGCAGAATGTGAACCCAGAGCTCTTGGACTTGCCAGGCACATGTATTTCTGTTACATTCTATTGGTTAAAGCAAGTCATCAGACAAATTCTATTTCAAGAGTTAGGAAAACAAACTCCAGAAGCCTGTTTGCTAAGAAGAACTGCAAATAATTTGTGGCCATATTTAAGCTATTCCCTGTTCAAATCTTTGCTACTCTCCTCAGGTCTCCTAGCTCTTCATATATCCCCAGTTTTGGAAGATAAATAATCTTTAACTTTACAGAGAAAATGGAGAATCTTAGGCAGAAATGACTTCCCTTTCCTGGCAATTAATTTACTGTAGACTGTGCCTCCCTATCCTCCAGTATTGGCCCATCCCCACCAAATCAGCTTCTGACACTTGCCCTTCTATTCTTTATCCAGGGTCAGTGGAGATACAGCTCTTCTTTTTGAGAAAGGCTGGTCCCTTTACCCCTGTGCCCAACCCCTGTGCCCAGAGTTCTGAGCTGCAAGCAACAGAAGCCAACCCTGGTCACATTGAGGAGAAAAGGAAAACAATGTATTGAAAAGCCACCGAGTGACACACAGAATCATCTAGAAGCCTAGAAAACCAGGCTCAGACAATGGCCATAAACAAAAGGGAGCTAGACCAGGATATAAAACTCATTGGGGGAGAGCACTGATACCCTACATCTGACCACTGGACACTGGAACTAC
>CAUYRB010038166.1:0-38871 GCA_963574695.1 Propithecus perrieri
GTTGGAAATACTCTTCTAGACATTGGCCTAGGCAAAGAATTTATGAAGAAGACCCCAAAGGCAATCACAGCAACAACCAAAATAAATAAATGGGACCTGATCAAATTTAAAAGTTTCTGTACAGCCAAAGAAACTGTCACAAGAGCAAACAGACAACCTACAGAATGGGAGAAAATTTTTGCATGTTACAAATCCGATAAAGGGCTGATAACCAGAATCTACTTAGAACTCAGGAATATGAACAAGAAAAAATCAAACAACCCTATCAAAAAGTGGGCAAAGGACATGAACAAAAACTTTTCAAAAGAAGACAGAATAATGGCCGAAAATGTAAACACTGATTATAAAGAGGAAATAAAAGACAAAAAAGGAGGGAACAAAAATGTAATAATTCGGAAGATAGAAAAGTGTTATAATTATGTAGTTAAAACTAAAAGAATTTTAAGAAAATATAAATATGTGATATAACAAGTAATTTGAAAAATCTAGATGAAATGGACATATTTCAAAGAAAACCTAAATTATCAAAATTCATTCCAGAAGAGATAGGAACTTTGAATAGAACAATACAAGATGATATTATAAACATTACAGATTTATATTAGAAAAGGTAAAACCAACCACAACACAGAAATTATAGACCAATATCATTTACGAATTTATTTTTTGCTTATTTATTTCTTTTTTTTCTTTTTTCTTTTTTCGTGTGACAAAGCCATTTATGAATTTAGATACAAAAAAATCCAAATAAAACATTAGGAAAGAGTCATACAAACAATTAATCATGACTAGATTCAATTTATTTGAAGAAGGCTGGATTGGATCAAAAGGAGCAATAAATGATATTACTTGTGTATTTTTATTAAATGTTTTATGAAAACCAAACTTTTTCAGTGGATTTTCACCTTTAATCTGTTTATGTTAGTTAAAAGAGAAAAAAACATTGAACAATAATTGTAAAATACTGTATTTTATAAAAGTAAACATCAATTCATAATTAAAATTCTAAGTAAAATAGCAATAGAATAAAAATGCCTAAAAATGACAGAGTGTGAAATTAAAATCAGCAACAAACATAAAATTACATGGTGAAACAGTGGATGTATTTTCTAAAAGGTGGAAACAAGACAAATGCATGCTGTCATCACTTAAACAATATTCTGGGATTTATGGCTAATGAAAGAAAGAAAAATACATGCATGCATATGCAGATGTATACAAACATGTACTTAAAGAGAATCAACCAAAATTTAAAAACAACTGTTAGAACTACTAAGAGAATTTATTAAATGGCTGGGTACATGCTTAACCAGCTTTCTTTAATATTAACAAAATAGATGGAATCTATAACTGAAAAGTATATCCCATCCCTACACATCAGCAGAAAAAGTATAAACTATTCAGAAAAAAATATACAAGAAAATGTGCAGGACTAATGAAAAACAGAACATACGATCTTATAATATTTTTGTAATTCTGATGTTTATGCTTAGTTCTTTTGGTATTTATTTTTATACAAGGTACAAAATAAGAATCTAGGTTTTGTTTCCTCGAAATACATAAGAGACCTCTGGTATCCACACTATCCATTCCCCAACACATTGAAAAATCAGATTTATCACCTAATAAATTCATATATATTTGAATATTTTCTAAACTATTTATGCTATGTTACTGATCTATTCGCATATTTCTGTGCTGATATTATATTTGTTTTTAAGAGAAAAATATTTGCTAGAAGATTCCAACATGCTGATTGATAACCTCTACGGCAAAACATAAATGAAAATTTATTGGGGCATCATTAAACATATTTCAGAATTTCGAAGCCAGGTGGTCTTTTTCCATTTGAAAAATCCTGGGTGCATGAGTCTAAGAAAGTAGATTCCTTCACTGTCAGCATGTCCCCCCGCCCACTTTGTTTTTGAAACTGTTATTGAATATAATGAGAAGTTGATCTTAACAGAAAGTTCCCACCTTCTATGTTCACTGACCTAGTTTGGAGCCCAGCAAATTGTTGCTCAGCTTTTAAAAAACTGGTGACTCTCTCTAGAGGGTTTTAAAATACTAGTGCCAGGTGCTGCACATTTCTGCAAAGGCCCGGCTCAGCATTTCCAAACTATTTCACCTCCTCCCTAGGCTGAAGCTAGCATTTCTGTCAGTCTGTCCCCAAGGTAGCTCAGGGTCCCACCAGGAAAGAAGAGTCTTGCTTATTTAATTTTGATTTGCTTTAGAAAGCATATACACACAAATTTTAGTAAGCGCCTATAAGAACTCATTTGTTACCCTAGTAACTATTTCATTGTGCAAATATATATGGGCATCATCCTTCTTGTTTCCAAGGAGATATAACTATACACACAGACAAAACACATGTGGATTGGAAAGGTTCCCTTTTATGAATCTAATCAGGGCTTTTTCTATTATTCCATAGACTTTCTATTATTCCATAGAAGGAGTGGGTATAATCTGGCATTCAGAAAAGCCACAAAGTTAAAAATGGACCAGTTTAGAGTGAATTTAAAAGGAGAGAATAACAAAGTTGGTACTGTAAAATGAATCACTAGTTCAATGTATCATTATGTTAACTTCATTTTTTCTTACACCTGGCTTAGGATCTTATTGCCAAAGTGACCACTGTATAAGAAATACCATAATGGTTGTACATGGATCTTGTCTTCAGTAACTAAATTTATTTTTTTTCCAGAACTGTTCTCCAAGAAATAGTTGTATTGACCATGAACAACTTTTGGGGGAAGCGAGTGGGGATAACCAATGAACTCTTGGACAAATTCCAGTCGTGTGGAATAGGATTGGACAGTGTTGTGAATGATTTTCTACCTCAGGTGATCCAGGATCTTATCCTTTGGGGGATGGTGGAACCCAGTGATATTTGTTTTCAATTGTGCTTATGGATCATGGACCTAGCATCAATTATTACCTGATTCTGGAAAAAATTACTTGATAAAGTAAAATGATCTAATGTAATTAGCCTGTTTGTTTCATAACATCTAATTGGGGCAGAGAGAATATTAATATAAACAACAGTCCATCAGACAAAGATTTTAGCCATCAGGATAGTGGTACCCAATGTGAGAGCAAAGAATTCAGTTTGACAAATACGTATGGAATGTATATTGTCTGGGGAATCATGTAAAGTGGTAACTGGCAAGTTAAAACAAAAAAAAATTTTCTTGTAAAATTGTGATGGACAAAGTGAAGTACAGTATCCGAAAGTAAGAGCCAGACTCTAGAACTTGGTTCTTCCATAGGTAAGCTTGGGCAAGATACTGTACTTCTCCATGGCTCAGTTTTCCCACCTGTAAAAAGAATTGCAGAACTTACCTTGAAAAATTGCTGTGTGGATTTAGAAGACATTCTTTATGTGAGGTGTTCGCTTCTTAGTAGTCATTAAATAAATAGTCGTTATTGGCAATATAGGACATTAATATATAGAACACGCATATCAATGCACAACTACTAAAAAAAGGAAAAGAAAAATGAACAATGAGCATGAAGTGTTTACTCAAAAAAGAGCAAATACAAATAGCAAACAAAAAAAGAACATCAGTCTAACTTGACTTAAACAAAATAAAAAATGATGATGTATTTCCTGACCACAAAATTAATGATTTATTTAAAATTAACACTTAACTGTGGTGCGATTGTAGTGAGAAAAGCCATTTTAGGCAGCACCAATGGCAGAGCACATACTTGTAATCTTTCTGGAAAGGAATTTGCTAATGTGTATCAAAGGCCTTCAAAATTTTCATATGACCAATGGCCTACTAATTCCACTTCTAGTTTGAATATGCCTGTTACACTACTCTCTCTACATTTTTTTATTTATTTTTATTTCAGCATATTATGAGGGTACAGATGTTTAGGTTACGTATGTTGCCCTTGCCCCCCTCCCTGCCCCAAGTCAGAGCTTAAAGCATGTCCATCCCCCAGATGGTGCACATCGCACTCATTATGTTTGTATATACCCATCCTATCCTCCCCCCTCCCATCTGCCAGACACCCAATAAATGTTGTTATTATATGTGCACTTAGGTATTGATCAGTGAAACCAACTCTCTATATACTTTTTAAAAACAACCCCGAGATAGAATATAGAAAAATGACAAAATGTTATGCTACATCCATAGGATAGACAGTGAGTGATGAGCATAAAACTCAGCAAGAATTTTTTAAATAATATGGTCATATTAAAGGGGAAAGCAGGATATAAACTTGTAATCAGTGTAATCTCTACTATATAAGAATATATTTGTATCATTTTATTGCTGCACAATAAACTACCACCTCCTCAAAAAAAAAAATTAGTGGTTTCAGCCAACTGTTTATTTAGCTCATAATTCTGCAGACAAATTAGGCTGGGCTCAGCCAGGCAGTTCTTCTCACCTAGGTTTATCTCAGGTGGGCTTGTCTGGCAGGTCAGTTGGGAGCTTGCTGGTCTGAGATGACCTCAAGATGGAATGATTCATCCATTATCCAAATGACCTTTTGTTCTTCATCACGCTAGCCTGGGGTTGTTCTCCTGGTGTACCAGGGTTCTAAGAGAGAGTGGGAAGTATGCAAGGCTCAGAACTGGCGCACCGTCACTTCTGCTACATTTATTAATATTTTGCAAATCAAGTCATCAGGCCAGCTCAGACTAAAGGGAGGGAAAATAGATTCCTCCTCTTGATGGAAGAAGCGGGCTTATGTTTTACTCACTGAAAGAGAGCTATGAAAATTTAAACCCAGTCCTTGTAAACTCAGAGCTGGCTAATTTTGAAAGGGAGTTCTCTTTTATGATTTTAAAAATATTGTTGTGGTCATATGAACACTGGTGCTGAAGAGGGGAGTTTGCTTTTAGCTGAAATCAAAACTCCCAGAACACTAGGGATTAAAAGTAGAAGGTTGGTGATCCATTTTCTCAGCAGCAGCAACTGCCCGCTTCCCCCTTTTGAAGCTTAGAGAATCTGGGCAATTGCTTTGCTACAGAAGATTTTTAGAGCAGGATTAATCAGCACCTGCTGATTAAATTTTGGTCTATAAAATTGCAATATAGCTGTCACAGTTCTAGTGGCTGTAGTCTATGTTATGTGTTTTCCAGTGAAGTGCTTAATTAAAATGAATGCCTAGATACTTAAATTCCTAGAGCCAATCAATCAGCTGGTTGTTTATGACTTATCTAAGGGCCCCCTTTGTCCCTGGTGTGTTGTGGTATATAATGTAGTTTGTGGCCCCTAAACCAAGAGAAGTTAACCTACACCCCTGAGAATTGAGTTCACAGCCTCATCAGTTCCTGACTTCATCAAAGGAGATAAATGCAGCAAAACACACCCAACTGCTATGCTAACGAAGACACGAACAGCAAAAGATCATGTGTGGAAATCCATTCACCAGCTTCAAAAATGCCTTCTATAACTAAGCATTTACGTTGCGTGGGAAAGCAATTGGCACTTAGTAAGAGCTCAATAAACATGGTTTTTTGTTTTTGTTTTTTCACTTCCTTCTCCAACTTTCCATGGCTTTATGTGATTATGGGTAGAGAGAACTCTAAACGATAAAGGAATTTCAATTAGTGTTGCTAGATTTAGCAATACAAAAATACAGGATGCCCAGTTAAATTTGAATTTTGGATAAATGGCAAATAATTTTTTAGTATAAGTATGTCCTTTGTTTATCTGAAATTCATATCTAACTAGGCACCCTGTATTTTATCTGCCATCCCTAATTTTAAGACTTTGCTAGGATTGTGAAGTCCTTTTCATAGAGACACTACAGGACTATTAATGGGCATGGAGAACACAGAGGTGAGGTGAGGTGTATGAATCATGCACAATGTGTCAGAACAAAGGCAGTGCTCCTGTCCTCCTGAGCCCCAGCTGGCTTCTCTTCCATCAAAACACCCAAGTATGCATTGGTTGGGCAACTCATTTGATGAATTTCATTATCTTCCAAAGGATTCCATGGAACTTTATGTAGCATACCCAGAGAGAAATAAGCTTGTTTAAGCAAAACTACAGGTGACCTAATTTGCTAATTTGAGAGCCAACATTTTGACTGTTAGCAGCTACCCAGTCCAAACATACAACAACATTGGAGTTTTAAAAGTTAAGACTTTAGGAAAACACAGATGTATGAAGTGCCAATGAAAATACTCACTTCAAGGAACATGACTAACTTAGGAAGAAGTCTCTATACCTCAACTAGAGCAACCGATGGGAAAATAGAACGTGGACACTAATCTTCAATTTCTTCCTCATTAGAAAATTAGAAAAAAAATTCTTTAGCTTGCGAGGCCAAGAGGGAAAAAAATATCTCTGTTGTAGAAACAACCACAGTTCTCTTCTTCTGCCTAGTCCTAATTGTATAGATCCTGCCACATATTATACTCTGTTCTTGTCCCACACTTGTCTCTGGGGGGATGATGCTTCCATGTTTCAAGGTCCTTATTACTATGTGAAGAGTTTACTTAATATCATCTACAATTGCTCATTTTTTTCTCAACTTTAAGACCTGAGTGTTTTCCAAGAACGCTGCTAAGGATACTGTCTGCTGTATGCTCCTTCCAATACACTCTGCCAAATGTGTGCTAATTACCTGCCACCTTAGGAATAGCTTCTCTGTCTGCTTAGTGCTGTGGCTCAGCTTTCTAATCCTTGTTGCCTGTGTAGTCAGCATTCTACCTCACTGGGTTGTCTACATGCTGGAGTAAGAGGAGGTGTTTATCCATTGTTTCGGGAGGAAGTGCTTATTGGAGTCTGATTTGAAAATAAATTCCCCACAAACAGAAACATTGATTTCATTCATTTATTCATTCATTCTTTCACAAATTATTACTAAGCACTTATTATGTCCCAGGTACTATACTATTCCCTAGAAACATAACAGTGAACAAAAGAGATCTGGTCCCTATAGTCTAATGTCTAAGTCAATTATTTATTCAGTAATTCCAATGGTGTCAAATGTTTTTGATAGAAAATGTTAAGATGAGACGTGAGGATACCACAGGGGGACTTAACCTAGGTTAAGAAAGACTTCCTGGAGGAAATGATATTGAAGATAAATAGTGGTTAGCAAGCTTAAAAGAAAAGTGTGTGTGTGTGTGTGTGTGTGTGTGTGTGTGTGTGTAGGGAGGGATGAAACAACATGTGCAAAGGTCCCTAAGGAGAAAGAGCACGATGTATTGGTGGAAATGCCCAGAATATAAAGGAGGTTTCAGTAGGTCCACAAATATCTGCCGAGTGCCTACTATATGCCAGGCATTGTCTTAGAATCTGGAGATACAGCTTTGAGCATGACAGACACCGAGGAGGAGCTTAAATCCTAGTGAAGAAAGACAGACAAATGTTAATAAGTTAACCTTGTGTATTGATAAGTTCACTGAAAAAAAAAATTAGGTAATGAGCCATACTGAACGGGTTGGTAGCAGGGCTGCTTCAGCCAAGGTAGTCAGGGAGCGTGTCTTTGATGAGGTAACGTTTGTGGCGAGATCTACGCGTTAAGAAGCAGCAGCCATGTAAGGTTTTGGAGGGCAAAAATGTCATGAGACAAAGGAGTCATCAAGACCTGTGAAAGCCATGTTTTGGAGGTTAGGCTTTATCCTAAAGTTGATGGGAAAACACCAGAGAATTTTAAGCAGATGAGTAATATTTCTTTAAAAATAGTGGTTATAACTATGATGCTTACACGGTAGTAATATTCTCCAGGGATTAGGGGGTTCGGGGGGTAAACTCACAACTAATGGACACAGTGAGCATTGTAGGGGGGAAGGGCATGCCTCTGCTCCTCGTTTGGGGGAGGCAAAGTCACAAACTGTAACTAAAATGTTTGTACCCTCATAATACCCTGAAATAAAAATTAAAAAAAAAAACCCAAAATGATAGGGAAAGCTAATCATACTGAAATGGAAATATCGCCAAGACACATTGGTAAATAATGAAAACAGGGCTCAAAACAGTGTGTAGAATATGCAGTCAGGTGTATGAAAAAAGCAGGAAGATAAAAATACACAGATATGCTTGTATATGAACAGAATATCTCTTAAAAGACACACAAAATAATTGTAGTGATTACATCTAAGAAGGATGACTTGGGGGTTGGGAGTGATGGGAAAGGGAGTTTATTCTTCGGTGTATAATTTTTTGTAGCTTTTACCTTCTTCTTCATGTGCACGTATTATTAAAAATATAAAGTAAGAAAAAGAAATAGTGGTTGTAGAATCTGGATTGGAGGGAAGCAAGAGAGAATGTGGCAGGTGGGTCCAAGGAGTTGGGAAAAAAATTGGGTCCAGAAACATTTAGAGAAGAGAGTCTGTAGGCTTGTTGCTTGAACTGTTATAAAGGATAAGGGAGAGAGAAATGAGGGAAGACTTTTTTCTTTTCTATCATGTGCAACTGGTTGGCTGGTGGTATCATTTGCTGTGAAAGGGAGATGAAGAGCAGGTAATTAAAGCCTAGGGAAAGTGTGAATCATGAAATAGGGCCTTGAATACATCCCTGAGGAGTGCCAGGCTGTGGCTGCTCAGGAGTGTGGCGGTTTTCCATGCCTAATATTACGCACACTAGACATCCTCTAAACACATCTCCTGGCAGTTGTTAAAAGACCTTCATAGTGCATGAAGACTTGCATTCTACAAAAGTTATTAAATATCTAGCATGCAAAAGGTCCTATGTTAGGCAGGGTATGAAGCATTAAGCATACCTCTTGATAAAAATTGTGTACAGGAGACCAAGGATATGAATAGAACGTGGGGGTCTTCCCTCCTGTATTGGTTAATAACAACAATAAACAGTAAATGGGCCTTCTTGTGTCAGGCATTGTGATGTTTAGTATCAAACATTGAATGAGTTTTATTCCTAAGCCCAAGAAGCTCACAGATAATGGTCGAGTTATTCACATAGGGAAATAGCAATAACATACTGTGATACATGGAGAGACTGGTAAAGGATATTGTGGGGACATGGAATGGGGGTGGTGGTGGTAATGGTCTGGAACACCATGGAGAAGACAGGATGATGCAAGGTTGTAGGACAAATTCCTAACCCTGGGACAGAGACAGGTAGTTTCAAGTAATTGTATAACTCTCATCAATATTCGTAAGGATAAAGCTCTTGAAACAATTCAGGGGTCACAAAATACTTGTGGGTTGGTGGGTATTTCAAACCTATTTTCAAACACTACAATAATGAAAGCCTTTTATGGTATTGATGCAAAATAATTTAATTAGATATCAGCTCACTACCTCTTAATCCAGATCAGGTAACTGGGATCTAAGTTCCAAAGTACAAAAGCCAGAGACTACTATTAGGAACTACTTATAATTTGTCCCTTGGGCTAAACATATGACATTAAACTTCTCTGGCCCAAAGTTAATGACATATGACACTCTCCATATTACAAGAATAAATGTCACGATGTTGCAGAAGCAGACCAAAGATTGAGGAGATGCCCAAGGATATACTGAGTATTCTTATTATGCTAATATACACTTCTAGATATATCTTCAGGTCAAGCATTACATTTGAAGTGCATGGAACCATTGCATCTTGGGAGATCCCTTGAGTTACCCAATTCATTAGCAACATTATTTGTACGACCCATGAATAAACTTACTGAATAGAAAGTATGAGCAGAACCACATTATTGGTGGGACTGGTTGCAATCTCCATCTGATTGATGTTGATTAAAAAAAATGATAAGAAGAAAAACAATACAGTTGGCCCTTGAACAACGTGAGGGTTAGGGGAGCTGACCCCCTCCCCCAATGAAGGAGAACTTTTAACTTCCCCAAAATTTAACCACTAATAACCTACTGTTGACTAGCCTTAATGATAACATAAACAGTCTACTAACACATATTTTGCATGTTATATGTATATATATTATATACTGTATTCTTACAAAAAATCAGCTAAAGAAAATGTTATTAAGAAAATCATAAGGAAGAGAAAATATATTTACTATTAAGTGGAAGTAGATCATCATAAAGGTCTTCATTTTTGTCATCTTCACACTGAGCAGGCTGAGGAGGAAGAGGAAGAGGAGGGGTTGCTCTTGCTGTGTCAGTGGTGGCGGAAGAAGAAGAAAATCTGCTTATAAGTGGACCCACACAGTTCAAACCTGTGTTGTTCAAGGGTCAACCATATATAGAAGCAAGACTCAAACTGCCTAAGTTTGGGATTAATTAGCAGAGATTATCCAGAATCTGGTGATCAGGTTGAAATTACTTATGTAATATTTTTTAGAGTCTTTAACAATTCTGGCTGATGCCATCATTTTAACACTCACTATGCCTTTCGCATTAATTTTCCAGTCCAGACTTTCCAAATAAATCAGGACACTTGTTGAGAAACTTCAGCAAGAATTTTCAGTTATTTTTGTTGTGCTAATAACCGACTCAAATCAATGCTCTTGGTCACACAGGATTAAGTATATGGAAGGATTTAATGTCATCTTTGAGCACAACAAAAGGGTTCGTGATGGACCAGCCAGGCAGTCAGAGTCAGGCAGGGAGCCAAGAGAAAAAATGTAAGAGTAAAACATCATGACATTAAGTGAAAAGTTTACAAGGCAATTGGGATCTAAGGACTAGACCCTGCTTTAGCAGTCCATCCCAAGTTGTTCATAGCAGCTATTGCACAGCAGAGACTGGAATCTTCTGCTGACTTTTTAAGCAAAGGAAGCTCAGACCCATCTGTTTCTGTCCTATGGAGGGAGTTTCAAGTTCAGAAATGTCCATCCTCATTGTCCAGTTCCTTTAGCAAGAGATCTTCACTGGGCAGCAGAAATCATGGTGGGGAGGTCTAAGTTCTTCTGAGTCCTGATTTTCTCTCCCGGCTGCCTTCTCAAGAGTCCCAGGAATACGACTAAATGGAGGCCTGTAACTCCTTGTTGTAAAAGGTCAACAAATGCAAATCTCTAACAGCCACGCCAAACATTTTGTCTGCTGCAAAAATGAATCTAAACATTTTACAATCACATTCATGAAATGGGAAGAGGGTCACCAGCCCCTCTGAGGCTGGGACATGGGTTGAGAACTGCTGCCAAAGAGCAGGGCACGGTTTTCTCTGAGCCCAGGCCCTCTGAAGGCTGGTGGGATCCCTCCCACCGCTGTACAAATCTCCGTTGCCAGGTAATGCCAATGAACTTCAAAAATCTGGAGCAAGCAAATGTAGTTTAGTATATTTTAAAAAATTCAAATTCATTACCATAAAAATGAGCCTCTTCTCTGTCACAGCTTGCAATTCTCTCTGACATTCAATTGACTGATCAGCAGACCTGTGCTTTACAGTAGGAGACTTTTTGCATTCCTCTTTGATCTGATTTCCCCCTGTTTAATAGACAATTATAGGCTCTTTAAATCCCAAAGGTTCAGAGACAGCAAATAATTACCAGTAGCAATTTTAGAATAAAGCCAATCTAAATGAGTTCAGTTAAATTATGCAATACTAAGTAGTGGCGTTTTTTATTTTAAACAAGGACAGCTAACCCAAACCCCAAACAATCGTTATACTGCCTCAAATTCCTCTTGACAGCTGCCTGTTAAACTTCTGACCTGTTTGTAAAAATCTGCATATCATCGACCAAAGGGATACACACATGATTGCAAACTTCTGTTCTAAAGACATTAAATAAATTATTTCTTTAAGATCATATGGCAGATCTATAATTAATTAAACCCACCATGATATTACGGCAAAATAATTTAGCTTTTCTAAAAAGGTAAATGTAATTTGCCGATCTGGTATTTGGAAGAATGCTTTGCCCAAAATCAATTCCTTTAGTTTCTAGAGAATAGAAACTAGAGGCAATCTCATTTTAATTATATCTCTTTATTGCTAACAAAGGAATGATTTATGCAATTAAATTAACTGGCTAGAAAATTATTCTCAGCTGGGCTGTCCTAATTCTTTGCTTTCTGAATTGCAGGCTCTTACACTTTCCTATGTAGATTAATTTTTCTGATATGCAAACAATGCCTCTTGTGTTCATCTTTTCCATTTTTTATTCAAAAGTCTCCTTTTCTTCTTGCCAATGACATGAGTAATATTTGTTGAACTGCTGGGCTTTGACTAGTTTTTTTTTTTTAATGTTAAAAAGATGAAAAAGATCTTTTCTTTCCAATCTCATTATTCCAGAACAGAGCAAGATTTGAGGGTTTCTTATCTGTGGTACTGGAACAGCAGCAGGAACAAGAAAAAATTACAAAAATGTCAAAGGCTGCAAAATTTGAAAATGGTTTCAGCAGCCCCAAAAGTTATAAATTAGCAAATGGTTTTACGGCCATCTTTCCTCATTGCTCCCTTCTGTCTCTTTGTCCGCACCCCACAGCCCACTCCTAGCCCCTCTCTGTTTGCCCCAATTATTGATATTTTTTATAAAGTGCAACCAGGTAAACAATGCACTACAATATCACCAGTCATAATTAACATTTCTGGAATAATCTCAGGGAGCACAACATTGAACGAGGTCAGTAGGGGTGGCTGCAAAGACATTCCTCCTGTGCTTAAATCATTGATGATCCAGGAGGCAATTTGGGGGAGAAAGTCTTACAAAATAAGATCCATTTCTGTACTGGTGGATTAAAGATAGATCGAAGACATTATGTGGGGATGAAAATATTTGGATAGCATTATTTGGGGCCTAAAATAATTTAGATTATTTTTAAATATTCTATATATTTTGTTACTTATTATTTTAAGATAGATTGAGGCGAGGAGTTGCAAGATAAGTAGCCTGACAAATGTTAAGAAGATGTTAAGAAAACAGACGTCAAGGAAAGAGATTAGGTGTACCGTTTTTCAAGGCTGAAAATATGTGATGGAAGCGTGCTTCATTCACCTTTGTCTGCTAGACCAGGGTTGGCAACTTTGCTCTGTAAAGGCCCAGATAGTAAATATTTTTGGTCCTGCGGGCCATGTAGCTCCTGTCACAGCTACTCAACTCTGCTGTTATTGCAGGGTAGCAGCCATAGACAAAATGCAGCAAATCAGGGTAGCTGTGTTCCAATAAAACTTTATTTACAAAGCAGGTGGTTGGCTGGTTTGACCCATGGGCTGTGGTTTGCCAACTTCTGCACTAGCCCCCACCAGCTGCTTTTTACCTTATCTGAGGAAAAGAGCCCTATCTATTTCAAAGATCAAAATCAAAAAGCATTTACTGGTCCTCAATAAGTGAAGGCCTGGTGCTAGGTCCTCAAGCATGGCTAACAATGGTTTGCCTTCAAGAACCTCACAATTTAGTGGAGTAAACTTTTTAATGATTTAATGGATTTAGTGGATTAGAAATTTACAATTTAGTAGGCCAATTATTATGATAGAAGCTTTTAAAAAGTGCTGGGGGGGGGCGGGATATAGTGGTTCATCCCTGGGAGGCTGAGGCAGGAGGATTGCTTGAGCCCAAGAGTTTGAGGTTGCAGTGAGCTGTGATGATGCCACTGCACTCTAGCCCAGGAAACAGAGCAAGATTCTATCTCAAAAAAATGAAATAAATAAAATAAACAAATAAAAAGTGCTATGGGAGAAGAAAGTAAAATGACAAATCACAAACAGAAGACATTTGAAAAGCATACAACTGACAAAAGATAGTATCCAGAATTTTTAAAAATATATATCCTTGAAAGTGTCAATGGGAAAAACCAAACTCTGTAAAATATTTTAAAGTGGTTTATTCTGAGCCAATATGAATGACCACAGCCTAAGGAAAACACACACCCAAGAAGTCTTGAGTAAGTGGTCCCAAGGCAGTAAGATTACACTTTGGTTTTATGTATCTTAGAAAAGCAGGAGTTACAGGCAAAGACATAAATCAATACATGGAAGGTATACATTGGTTTGGTAAAAGATAGGGTATCTTGAAGTGGGGGCTTGTAGGTCTTAAGTGGATTCAGAGACACTTTAATTTGCAATTGGTTAAAGGAACAAAGCTTTGTCTAAAAACTTGAAGTTAGCAGAAAGGATGTTTAAGTTAAGATAAGGATGCTATGTCAGAGTCAGATTGTGAGAGCAAGCCACAATATACAGGGTCAAAATGACCTGCTTGGCAAGACTGATGGCCTGTAGATAGGTATGACTTAACTCTTGCCTCGCATGGATTTAGGTCCTATTTATAATTTGGTATTTTATTGCTACAAAGAATCTGTTTTGTCAGTCTTACGATCTCTATCTTAACATTAATGCTGGTCAGTTGTGTCTAAACTCCAATAGGGAGGGGGTCTGATGAGGAGTGTCCAACCACCCCTCCCCATCATGGCTGGGAACTTAGTTTTTAAGGTGTCACTGGGGTCCCCTTGGCCAAGAGGCAGTCCGTTCAGTCATCATGGGGCTTAGGATTTTATTTTTAGTTTACAATAGCAATAAGGAATAAAATAAGTAACCAAGTAGAAAAATGACCAAAAAATATGCAGGTAATTCACCAGAGAGGAAACATAAATGGCCAGTAAACATATAAGAAGATGCTTATTCTCGCTAGTAAACAGGAAAATAAAAATGAAAACCACAATACAATATCATTTCACATTTATCACATTGGCAAACATTAAGAAAAGTCTGATCATACCAAGTGATGACAAAGATATAAAGTCACTGGAACACACAAATGTTGCTGGTGCTAATGTAAAATGTCAAAGCACTTTGGAGACTCCATAATTCTACTCTTCGGTATATATTTCAGACAAATTTTACCGTGTATGTGTAAAAAAAAGTTAACAAATTTTCATAGTGCATAGCACATTTGTTATAGAAAAAAGATAGGAAACAACCTAAATGTCTCTCAACAGAAGTATATGGCATAGCCATGAAATGAAATATTATACAGAAGTGAAAATGAAATAAGAAGAGCCGTATATATAAATATGGAAGTAGCTTACAAATATTAATGTAATGCTTATTCATTCAATGAATATTTGAGTGCCTCCCATGTGTCAGGCACTGTTCTAGGTGCTTTGGATATAGCAGTGAACAAAACAAAGTCCTCCTTCTTACATTGCTCCCACTGAGTAAAAACATCAAGCAGCAGAATACGTAAAGTATACCACTCAAAGTTTAAAACATGCAAGCAATGCTACATATGGTTAGGGTTACTGCATGTAGTCAGTGAATGTATAAAGAAATTCATGGAAATAATAAATTTCAATTTCAGGATAATGGTTACCTGTATTGCTTGTGTCTTCATTTTTAAGTTAAGTGATGGTACATGCATACTCATTATTATTCACAATGTAGTAGCCTTGTTTATTTCTGAAATATTCCCTTCTTAAAGAAAAATGAAAAGGTGTTCAAGTCCAATTACTATGTAAAGGTTTTGATGATTAAATGTTTTAACCAAATATGAAAAAAAAACTAACAGGTCTGCTTGACATTCTGAATATTTACTTCTGTAATAAAAATATTTGACTAGCTGATGACAAATTAAGTACATTACGGAGTTTTTTACATTGAAAATTGTGCTGGTCACTGTGATTTGATAGAGTATCAATTAAAACGTAGCCTTCGTTTAGTTTGCGTCAGGGTTTCTGGACTGCGACCTCATGTCATATGTCTATAATTTCTTAGAAATTCCCTTTTAACTAGAAAAAAAAAGATGGGGGCCTCATGGAAAATAGAAAGTGAGGGATACTTTTAGCTGGAAAAGCTAGGGAAAACTTCACAGTGGGCACTTACAAGTGCTCTGTTGCCTGGGCTAGAGTGCAAAGTGCAGCGGCATCATCACAGCTCACGGCAACCTCAAACTCCTGGGCTCAAGCCATCCTCCAGCACAGTGGGCCCTTACGGGTCCCGGTTCCTGCCCTCTCCGCTGCAGCAACGATACCTAACCTCACATGCTGGTGATCTATCATGAGGACTTTGAGGCACCGTGCCTCCTGGGGTTGATGGGAGCAGGAATGCCTTGGAGGGTCCACTTTATTCTGCAACCACTTTGGGGAGGAAAGTCAACTCCTGTGGACATAGTTCGTATCTGTCAAATTATTGGAACTAACATAAACCAGGTTGATGTTGAATCCTCAAAGAAAAATTGCAGTGAACCAAGACATATCCAGGGCGAGGGGGCTGGTGGTAATCCCAGACTGCCACAATAGAAACGAGAGTGGGGAAAGATCCATATTTGTCTTTCTTATATAGAAGACTGAGCTAAGGAGCCAAACTGTGCTTCCCAGAGTTTTCAGAATTAACTCTTTGGAATTGCACCTGGCTTGTAGAGTTCAGAGTGTGGGTCCCTGAATTCTGGAAATGTGGCCAGTAAATGTCTGATTGCTTTTATTAAAAGTTTGAAAGAAGGTCAGATCCCATTTGGAAGCAGCTCCTAATATTATGCTAATGTATGTTGGAGTCAATGAGGAAACTATCTGATTGAAAAAATATAGGTCTAGTTTAAAGAGGGCTTGAATGCCAACTAAATAGTTCAGACTTGAACTAATGAGGACATTGGCAGTCGTTTTAGGTTTTTGGGCAAGTGAATCAACCGGTTGCCACTAAGAACCTTTCCGAGCCAAAGTTTCCCATCTGTTTCACAGGAGATAATGAGTGCCTCGTCTACTAAGTCGTGCTGTGATCACATTAGACAAGTATAAAGTTCCAGTCAAGAAAAAGGTAAGTTGTCAGAGATCCACTAGTGTGTTAAGAAGACATATTCATCAGTGGGAGTAGACCAATCAAAGAGATGATTCCCCAAGTTTACCTTAAAACATTTCCTACACGCTGGTGATTAGGGTATAGGACCCTGAACCCCCAGTACAGGGACCGAGGAGTGTGGTAGCCAACCCCACAAGATGGCTCCACAGAGCCCTGCCTCTTGGTATCCATACCTCGGTGCAGTGCCTTCCCACATTGTACCTTGGCTGGTCTAAGTGATCAATAGAGCACGGCAGAATTGATAGTATGTCGCTTCCAAGAATGGATTATAAAAGGCATTGTGGCTTCCATCTTGATTGTACTTTCTCATTCTCTCTGTCTCTCTCTGCAATCATTTGCTTTGGGGGAAGCCAGCAGCCATATGAAGCCCTTGTGGTGAGAAACTGAGGCTCCTGATAACAGTCAGCAGGAACTGAGGTCTCTCGCCAAAAGTCGTTAAATTGAGCCATCTTGGAAGCAGATCTTCTGGCCCTAACCAAGCCTTCAGACGACTGCAGCCCTGCAGGACAGATCGATTGCAATCTCATGAAAGCCCCTAAACCAGGACCACCCAGCTAAATTGCTCCTGCATTCCTTGACCCTCCAACATTGTGTGAGTTAATAAATACTTTTTGTTTTCGGCTGCTAAGAGTTGGTATAATTTGTTACACAGCAGTGGATACAGAGATCTGGGCAGAAAGGAAGACTAATAACATCTTGATGAAGACAGAGTCTTCAAGAATTGACAATGTCCATGAATACTTCTTGAGAACAGAAATTATTTTTTTCTCTGACTTCTTCCAATGTACTCAGATTGGGCCTGTGCATAGTGGAGTTATTGAGTTATTGAGTGAAGAATAGGGACCCTAAATTCTGTGAAAGTAAAGGAAGCCCCAAACCATGGGCATAAGAGGAAGAGGGCAAATGGGAGTTTTGTGTAGAATGCATGTCTGGGAAGACCAAACCGTCATGGTTTGTCCTGAACTGAAGGATTTCCTGAAATGTGGCACATTCAGTGCTAAAATTGGGACAGTGCGAGGACTAAAGGAACCCATCTAAGAAAACCAGAGGAAGTTAGTGGGAGAAACTAACAAAGGACAGCCTATTACTCCTTTGAACATGGTAGAGATTTTTCATTCATTTGTTCACCAAATATTATTTTGCTTCTATTATGTGCTAAGCTCTGTAGATACAAAATAAATTATGGTCTCTGGCTTGAAAAAGCACTGCTATAGAGTTGTCCTGATTATATAAGGACAAATTTGCCTTCCCTGATAGAATGCAATTGCTTTCTAAGAACTTTTGAAAAGATACTAATGTTTCTGTAACTCTTTTTTTCCTACAAATCTAGCCTTAAGAGATGGCCCTAAGTATCTCGGTATTTTCTGAGTTCTTTCTCCTTTGCCTGGTGATACACCTGATAGCAACAAATGAACATTAGTGGTCTAATGGGTTGGTCATAATCATTGTATGATTTCTTTCTCCTGGATAGCAAATTCTGTTTCTTTTAAACTGTAAAAGCTCACATAACACCTGCTGTAGCCATTTTTGTCACCTCTATTTCTTGGGTTTTACTAGTAATAATAGCCATTTACAAAGAGTGCTAAGTATTAATAGTTTACATTTATTACCTGATTTAATCCTTACAACAATCTCACAACAATCCTTGCAACTGCTAAACTCCCCAATTTGAAAATAAGGAGTCTAAGCCTCAGCGCCATTCTGTGCCGTGCCCCAGCTCACAAAGCTGGTAAGTTGCAAACATGAAATTCAAATGTCTGTCTTTCAAAAACCCACATTCTTAATCATTGTACTAAATACCTCATTATAATAATTTCTAACACGTATGAAGTGCTTGACTTATGCTGCGTACTGTGGCAAGCATTTTACATACATCTTCTCAGTCTTGGAAGGCAAAGAACTTGGTGACGGGAAGGTAGAATCAATGCTAGAGGCAGAAAGGGCTATCTACCCTTGCTGTTCAAAGTGTAGTTTGTGTTCAGCAGCATTGGTATCACCTGGGAGCTTTTTAGAATTGCAGGCTATCAGCCCCCACTCAGACTTACTGAGTCAGACTCTAACAAGATCTCCAGGTGACTTGTAAGCACACCGAAGTTTGAGAAGTACTGGCATAGAAGACACCTGAAAAAACCTAACCTTAGTTGTATGTAGATTTCTCTAATGCAGGGCTTCTGTAAATGTGACCCCTGAATCAAAACATCAGCTTCACCTGAGAACCTGATTAAAATGCAAATTCTAGAGCCCCACCCTAGACCTATTGAATCAGAAACTCTGGGGCAGTAATCTGTTTTAGTTCCCCAGGTGATTCTGATGAGCCCTGAGGTTTGAAAATCTTCCTTTCTAATACCATGCAGCCTTACACCTATGCTCAACCAGGAAAGAGGAGTCAGCAGTGACACCCTGTGGAGACAAGGGAAGTTTGCACCTTTTCTACGAGCGTACCTGCTTTTTTTCCCTGGTAGGATAAAACTGTCATGATCCTCGTTCTTTGCACTAGAAATACCAAGCTGATTTCTTTTCCTGCAAACTATTTGCTTCAGAGTCCTGTGCCTATTTTGTATATGCAAACTAGATTCTTTAATTCAGCAAACATTGATTCATTTATCACCAACTAGGTGTAAAGGATTACGGCAGAGGGAATGCAGAAGATATAAAGCATATCAAATTGGCCCCCACAGCAAGCAACTAACAGTTATATCTATGATAGCACTAGCTACCATTTTAGTATTTGCTGTGTGGCAAGCACTGTGCTAATTGCTTTCCAGACTTCACTCAATCCTGTGTGCTTGAGACACACATTTGAACCTTGAACAACATGGGTTTGAACTGTTTGGGTTCACTCATACGTGGATTTTTGTCAATAAAATTTACACTGAGTGTGCCTGCCTCTTCTGTCTCCCCTTCCTCCTCCTCTACTTCTTCTGCCTCTGCCACCTTTGAGACAGCAAGACCAATCCCTCCTCTTCCTCTTCTTCCTCAGCCTACTCAATGTGAAGATGGTGAGAATGAAGGCCTTTATGATGATCCAATTCCGGTTAATGAATAGTAAATATATTTCCTCTTCCTTATGGCTTTCTTAATAACATTTTCTTTTCTCTAGCTTACTTTCTTGTAAGAATACAGCACATAACACATATAACATACAAAATATGTTAACTGACTATGTTATCAGTAAGGCTTCTTTTCAAAAGTAGGCTATTAGTTACATTTTTGAGAAATCAAGTTATATGTGGATTTTCGTGTTTGTTGGGGGTAAGTATCTCTAACTTCCACATTGTTAAAGGGTCAACTATATTTGGTATTTTTGTTTTATAAGGAAAGTAATATGAGGACTAATTCTAATTTATGTTCTTAATCACACAGCAGTTGTTACAGTGATCACCAAGGATAATTGTTATTAGACTCACTTAGTTGTTTGTTTTAAGTGGAGAGCCTCAGAAACCCACCAAATTAAACCTCTGGGCGTGTGGCATGTTTAACAAATACCCCAGGCAAATTTTATATGCACTAAAGTTTGAGAACCACCACAATACACGATATTGTATCCATCAAAATATTGCCCTTCAAAGTATTATGGGTTACAGTCAAAGATTTGTAGAACACCGGAGTTTGTGTTTTAGGCAGGTCTATGTGGTGGCAGTAAGAATAGAGTTCAGGAGGCTGGTGGTGGTAGAAACTTACTTTACAAGATTGTCAGAAAAAGATGTCACACTGATGTATCAATGCCAGCTGGTGTTCTAGGTTCATTTCCTACGTGATTTGCTCACTGTGTGGAATCTCAAATTTTTGACTCAGGAAAATTCAATTTTAAGAGTTGCACGGAATCTGAGCTAGAAATCCTGAACCAATTACTAAGAGGATACCTTAGATGAAATAATTTTTAAAAGTTAATAAACATAGGGTCAGAATTAGAGCCTTAGGATAAGAATTATCCTTATAGCAATGTCTAAAAATAATCTTAAGATACTTCTTAGAACTTATTTCAACTCCAAACAATTGTCTCTAAATTCTTTCTGACATTTTTCTTTTTTCGAGTTGTTACTATCACTTTAAAATTTTCAGCTTTTACATTTCAAACCTTAAAACCCATCTATGTTAGCATTGGTTATGCAGGTTGTGTTATGCCCCCTGGTGGCAATATGGATGGGAAGATGAGAAGCATATTTCAATCAAAGCGAAAGAGCCAACTTAATTGAAAGAGGTGGCAGGCCCTGAATTTGAAATGGAATTTCATATAAAATTTTTCTGGTCTTACTAAAAATAGGAAACATCCCGTTAAACTAAAATCAGATGTATTAACTTCAGCCTGCGAGGTGCATATTTCAATTTCCCTTGCTTTGTCATAAAATGGATTAGCTCCTTGAAATATGTCAGTTGAACTTGAAATTAAATATTTGCTCTACATATAGCTAAGAACCTGAGCTCATAAATGATAACCAAAGACTGTATCTCACAGCACTCCCTTTAAGACCAGGCCTCAGCACGTGCCGTGTATACATGATGCCATTTGCGTCTTCAGAGTATTAATTTTCCTATATTAATAAACTTTAAAAGATTGCGTGGCCCAAATAGTCATTTTCAAGAAGTCTCTGGGGAAAAAAATCTAAATTTTATAATTTATTCTTGAATCAGAACAGCCAAATATAGGCTCTAATGTACATTATACCCACGGCCTCTTGAATAAGGCTTTTTACGTCTTTGGGGGCAAAAATGGAGAGTGAAGATAACAAACTACTAAAACATATGTTGATATTTGGTGTGAGAAAATGCATAAAAGATACTGTTTCTTGCTGGATTAAGATAAATCTGACCTCAATGACTATATAATTCGGTCATGGGAGAAATGGCTGTTCTTTAAGTAAACATTTTAGTGACTACCAGGTGCTTGGTACCATGCTAGACTAGAAATACTAAAACAGAGGGGTCATTGGCCTTAAGAAACCCAAAGTCTAGCCAGGTGAAACACTTTAATTCCTTTGTACGGTTGGCTTAGAGACCAGGAGCCGGTAAGAAGATTATTGCAAGTATATGAGGTGAGAAATTATGAGGATACGAAATTGCAACATGAGCAAAGGAGACATAAGAGGGAGATTTGGGTACCTTAATCCGTAGCTCTTGCTAACTTAATAGATCTAATAAAGTGAAATATAGTGGCATAAGAGACAAAGTAGGTGAGTTCCTTTTCCAACATGGGCAAAAGTATAGTTGGTGATATTAGTAACCACAATGTTTCTTTTTTATTTTAGCATATTACAAGGGTACAAATGTTTAGGTTACATATATTACCTTTGCCCTGCCCAAGTCAGAGCTTCAAGCATGCCCATCTCCCAGAGGGTGCACAATGCATCCTTTAGGAGTGAATGTACCCATCCTCTCCTCCCCCTCCCCTACACTGATGAATGTTACTACTTACTATATATGCATGTAAGTGTTGATCAGTTAATACCAATTTGATGGTGAGTACATGTGGTGCATGTTTTTCCATTCTTGGGATACTTCACTTAGCAGAATGGGCTCCCACCAGCAGTGTGTGAGTGTTCCTATCTCTCCGCATTCACGCCAACATTTATTGTTTTGGGACTTTTTGATAAAAGCCATTCTCACCAGATATAAAAACCATCCTCATATAGCCATCTAATCTTTGACAAAGCAGACAAAAACATACACTGGGGAAAAGAATCCTTATTCAATAAATGGTGCTGGGAAAACTGGGTAGCCACATGTAGAAGACTGAAACAGGATCCGCACCTCTCACCTCTCACAAAAATCAACTCATGGTGGATAACAGACTTAAAACCTAAGGCATGAAACTATAAGAATTCTAGAAGAAAATGTTGGAAAAACTCTTACAGACATTGGCCTAGGCAAAGAATTTATGAAGAAGACCCCAAAGACAATCATAGCAACAACAAAAATAAATAAATGGGATGTGAACAAATTAAAAAGCTTCTGCACAGCCAAGGAAACTATCACAAGAGCAAACAGATAACCTACAGAATGGGAGAAAATTTTTGCATGCTACAAATCCGATAAAGGGCTGATAACTAGAATCTATACAGAACTCAGGAAACTCAGCAAGAAAAAATCAAACAACCCTGTCAAAAAGTGGGCAAAGGACATGAACAGAAACTTTTCAAAAGAAGACAGACTAATAGCCAAAAAACATCTGAAAAAATGCTCAACATCTCTAATCATCAGGGAAATGCAAATCAAAACCACAATGAGATATCACTTAATTCCAGTGAGAATGGCTTTTATCACGTTTTTAAATATTTGATAATCATATTTGAATCTAATTGGTTTCCCTTATAATTCTGTATTTTATTTGATTCATGAAACACATAATTCTGAAAGGGTCCAATAGGCTTCACCAGAATGCCAAAATGTTAAATATACCTACTGACCATGGGATATGCAAGTCTGAAATTCAAGAGATATATGACAAATGTAACAAAATGTATGCAAATACTGTAAAAGTTGTACGGATGTTTAATTCATACAGATTGAAGCTGTGGGTATAAACAAAAGTTTTCTAGAAGCATAGAGGTTGTGAGGGGGGAGGGCCCAGGGCAGAAGCCTAGAGAATGGAAACACTTAGGAGGTGAACAGAGAATGAAGCTCACAGGGGAGGAAATTAAAAAGTAACAGGGAATTAAGAGAACAGAGTAGTGTTACTGAAAGGGGGAAAAAGTATTGGACAGGTAGAATTTTAAAAAGATAAAGATTAAAAAGTATGGAATTTTGGTAACTAGGAATTTTTTGGTGACCTTAGAAAGTTCAGAGAATTAGTATAGACAAAACAATGCCACGATGGACAGGAAATAAAATAGACTCGCAAGTATACAATAGGTTTTCTAGAAATTTGGTTGGGGAAAAAAAGAGTAGTAGCTAATGGTAGAGATAGGTACAGGGTGGTTAAAATTTTTAAACAGGAGAGAGATGTGATCACGTTTACACCTGTTACCTAGCCTCACAGGCTGCCCTTTCTGTGCAAATCCGTGACTATTTAAAGAGAAGCAAGGAAGGGACAGGGCAATAGCTCAATTTGGCAACCCCATCTATTCCTGGACACCTAGCTTTTGCTCTTCTGCTCCCATTCCAGGGCTTTCCTCTCACTGAAGGCCTGGTCTCTACCTACAGCATTTCATTATCTCTGACAAAGAGAAAAGTACCCAGCACTCTCATGACTCTAAATACTAATAGATAATCGGTATTGAGTGTCTGCTAATTGCCAGGCACTGTTCTAATCATTTTATGCATTTTAACTCAACTTTCTCATAAAAATGTCAATGGCATCAAGGAAGAAATAGACTACGACACTCAAACTTTTTCTTTCAAATGATTACATTAGAAAGTGTAGTGCAGTTAAACATTCCGGACTTTGGTATCATACGAGCACCGTTCAAATTTTGGTTCAGCTATTTAATCTTTTGGGACCTTCATAGTTACTTCATCTATAAAGCAGTAATAAAGATATCTACCTAGAGTTGCTTACATGAGGATCAAATGAGATTCCCAACTACAATGCTTAGGGCACAGTCAGGCCTTAATAATGCCACAACTCTGTATGTCAACAAACAAAACCACAGCCACGATAATAACAGGAAAAGAAATATTTCGAAGGTAACTAGTTTTGTTTTATTACAACTATTTGCAAGGGGCAGAGTAGAGACATGAACAGCTGCACAAGTTATTTTAATTTGAAATTAATAAAAGTCTACCTTGAATTCTTGTCTTATAAACTAGCCACTTATGAGAGTATGTAAGAACTGACTGAGGCTACATTATTTGGTACTTCGATACTTCCATTAGCTTCAACTTAACTATTATCTTTCCAAATAGAAAATTAAAAGATGACAAGCTATTTACAAAAAGACATATAATTTTGTTTAATCAGGTTGATACTCTGAACATCTTCTTCTTCAGTTCAGCTGTCTTCTCATCTATCTTAGCACAACCATCCTCTCTTGCCTTTTCAATGCCTTCGTGGTATTTCTCCAAAGCAGTTTTCAAGTTTAGAAGTATTTCCTAAGTAGAAAATGAAATAGAATAAGAATTATTCCATGCAACAACCTAAACTTAAAATGAGTTACAAGAATTCCAGTAGTTTCATTCATATTAATATTTTAAAGCCTAAACTCTTATGCACACATGCGTGTGTATGCCTCTTATTAAAAATTCATTCTGCGAGCTGTATAAACACATCAAGAAAGTCCACTACTTAGAAAGAACAAAGCAGAGACATGTGACAATGGTTAGGATTCCAAGACATTAAAAGTAAACATTTATAATTATCAAAGAAAAATTTTACTTTAGAGTTTTCCATGCTAAACATGGAAAATAACTAGATTACTATAGATAAACTATAACCACTGTGTTTGACCCTATCATCATTTAAAAGATATGTAAACAGATTTAATCAGTAATCTATAGGACTGAAAAATATATTAATATCTTTGAGTTGTTTTAAAAAATTGGTTTGATAGTTCACAACTTATATGGATGTGCTAAGAATTAAAATAATGAAAGCAAAACAACTTTTATAGATTAAATAAGAAACATATTAGCCTGTACACATTTTCTATTTCATACTTAAAAAATATATTAATCCTTTTATTATTCATTTTTCTTAGACAAAACAATTCTCAAGCCATGATACAAGAAACAGTTGTATTCTACAAGGCTACAGGATATGTTTTGCCACTGAAATAAAATAGCCACCCTTTTCAAACAGTAAATGGGTATAATGTTCTCAATTTTAAGTATCTCTCCTATAAAATTTTTCTTAAACCTATGGTTTTATACTACTTATCTTAGTTTAAATTCTAGCATAGATTCTCATTTTGAATAAATTACATAGATTAGAATTTGATCTAGTATGAATTCAGTGTTCCAAAAAAAAGAACACTATTTTCAGTGACTCTGCCACCTATGCAAGTCTAACAACTATTACTCCAGATTAAGCAAATGTAAATATATGCTTAAGACTAAATGCTCTCCAAAAATTCAAACATAGTTATTAAATCCTAATACAAAAATAGAAGAGTGTGTTTAGATTTCCAAGATCTAAGCAGATATCAAATTACTATAACTATGATAGAATATAAACCATTAGGAAAATAAATCAAAAATTTTTGAAAGCTTTATTTTTTAAATCCTGCAAGAAAACTAAGTGTGAATTAGTTGCTAGCTTGTGTGAATGCCATTAAAAAAAAAAAATCAGCACATTCAGCAGCTATAGATCAATTTAACTTCCTAGTTCTATAGGGGTGTATGTTTATTCATACTAAAAAGAAAGCTGAATAAATTTGGTAGAAAGATATTACTTATAACAAACTATCAAAACTAAGCATGGCTAAATAAAGATACACAATCTGTAAATATCTGAACCAACCATTTCAGCATACCCAAAAGAACATTCTCCTCCTGAGAACAAACATACGCTCAAGAAGGAGCCAAATTTTGCCAGTAGAGGCACATTAAAGCCCAATTCCAGGGGCACATATACAGAAGCAAACACACACTTGAAGTCCTAAGCCAACGCTCACAAGATGTTTAATGGTGACAGATCATAACCCTGATAAATGCTATATATTTTAAAGTTCCCAATTGAGTTCTATATCCTAGTGGAACTTTATAATATTAATCCACAATAATTCACATATAATAAGTCTTACTGTGATGGCTGTGTTGAAGTATTTTTAAACTCAAAAACTAGTTCCGCACCATCTAATATGATAACCACTAGCCACATGTGACTATTTCAATCTACTATAATTTCAATTTAACTTAATCAAATTAAATTCAAAATTCAGTTCCCCAGTTGCACTAGCCACACATCAAGGGCTCAACAGCCACTGGCTACAGTACTGTAGAAAGTTTTACTGGACAGTGTTGGTCTAGATATTAATAATTATCTCACTTTTTAAATCAGAGATATTTAAGATTATACAAAATCTATGGATTTTTATATCCAGTGTAGCCATTTATCACACAAGTATGTATTAATTAATCAACCAAATATATTATTGAGTACTTTCTACAAGTAGCACTGTAAATAATACAATAGTACAATGGAAGATGAAATTATGCCTTCTACCCTAAAGGAACATATAAACACACCAGACTGGATACTGAGTGCTTGAAATATAGCTAGTGAGAATGAGGAAAAATTTTTTATTTTATTTCATTGCAATTAATTTACATGTAAATGTAAACAGCCACGTACTGCAAATAGCTATCTCATTGGACAGCACAGATCCAGATTATTTAGAATAGACTAAAAGTGCTGTAGTATCTGAGAGAGGAGAGAAATCAAAGATATGTGCAAGGAGTCAGAGAAAGTTGTATGAAGGATATAATCTCTACTGAACCTTAAATAATGGAAATGATTATCTTAGATACAAAATTCTGGAAGTCCTAGAGGTGTTTGGAATCATGCTGCCTTGTTTACAACTTACTCTCTCAGTCAAGTGTGCCTGATACTTCATAGATGCACAGGCCATTTGTTGAAATATTGCCTGAATGAATAAACTGCAGAAAAATGGTTAATGTCTTAAACAAGAAAGTACGGTATTGAGAGTAATATTTTAGTAGGATAAATTTGGTATTGTCCAGATCCACTTAGCACTCAATGTGGATTTGATACAGAAGAATCTAAACTCAAGGAAGAAATTCAGCAAGTGTTGCTGCAATCCATGAGTGATACAAAATTGTGTGATAGATGTATGAATAGAAAGGGGTAGTTATGAATAGTATCATTGAGTAAAATAAAATCTGAAATTAACTTGGTGATTGTCTAGATATCAGGATTATCTAGAGCAAGCCCAAAATGGCAATTCTTTATGATAGAAAATGATGATGCCATTAAGAAATGGGAAGAAACTGAGAGAAAGAGAGGAAGAGAAAGAAGAGAGAAAGTGAGGGAGGACAGATACAGAAAGATGCTGAATGTAATTTTATATACGTTATTTTTGTTGTGAGTGGCCAGAACAGGAAACAGATTTTTGAAATCTATCCAAATAAAGGTAATAATTGAAACTAAAATAGATAAATTATGTATGGAAAGAATATTTAATGAAAAAAGGAATATGATGATCACTAGAATTCAACAGAATTTGTGCAAAGAACAATTTGGCAATCTTAACATATACTTTTTTCCTTTTCATAGTGGATGATTATAAAGTAAGCTAAGGAGAGTTCTCTGACAAAAAGTATCTTGATTTCAACAAACTATTTAGAGACCTTCCCATGCTACTGTGGAACAAATAGATATCACAATGTAGACCAGGTAAAGGTAGTTTAGAATAACTTATCAAGTTGAACAGTTGTACCTAAAGTTTTGATCAATAGTTCTACACCACTTTGAAGAATAAAAATACAATGCAGCAAAGGGCCCTGTTCTACTCAACATTTTTATCTTGGAGAAAAAGGCATGCTGATTAAAAATGCAGGTGACACTAAACAATGAGAAATAGTTAATATGAATGATGGAATGATAGATTTAAACTGTGATATTTTTGAAATCTAGGTTGAAATAAATAAAATGAAATCTAAAAAAAATAATGGTAAAATCTTGAATTGAAAGTAATAGTTGCGCTGAAATACAGTGAAAAAATCCTGCCTTGGCAGAACTGTATGTGAAAAAGATGGGGTCCTTTAACTAATCACAAGCTCAATGAGTCAAGGGCAAGATGCAGATGCCAAAAATCAAGCCCAGCGTTATGCTTCATTAAGTATTGAGCTTTGAGGCTGGTCACACCGTTATGTTAGGAGATTGCGTTTAGTACTGGGTTCTACATTTTAAATAGAATAAAGATAAGTAGGAAACAGAGTAGAGAGAACAGTAAACAAGATAGTAATGAATCTGAAAACTAAGCTATATAAAGAATGGCTGGAAAACTGGGACTAATTAACCTGAATAAGAGAAGGCTGAAAGAGACCATGATCATTATCCTCAAATGTCTGAAAGGTTATTAAGTAGAAGGTATAGACTTTTTCCAGAGAGAAGATCTAGGTTCACTAGAGTACAGAAATAAATATTTTAAACTCAATAAAAAATAGCATTTTAACAACTAAAGCTGTCCTAGCAGAAGAGCTTGATTGGTTATGAGTGCTATACCATTGAAAACAAGTAAGTAGAAACTATCACCAGTTCTCAAAAGCCATACTGAAACATACAGGTTCATGAACCCCATTGCTGTAGAGTCTAAACCAATGTATTTGGGTGGGGGTTTGTTTATTTTTAAATTCATCATTGAATTCTAATACACAGCTAGTTTTAAGAAACACCATGCTAGATGACCTTTCAATTTTACAAATATTTTAGGTAAGCATATTACCTATAAGGCACCATTCTATGCATGGTTTGACATATGCTAAGGTTAACAATACATGATTGCTACTGTCAAGAAACATAAAATATTACGGGCAAGAGACACATGCACAAAACTAACAGTAAGATAAGGTAAGTGTGGTAATCTTTTATGACTGATAAACAAAGGTATCTGAAATTTGAGTTAGTAACTACAGTTACTAATTCGTTAGTAACTGGTTCATTAACTACCCAGACCTTGTGACAATACATAAATATTTATCGATTTGATTTGGCTAAGAAGCAGAATTAAATATCTCCTAAGGTCTTTGTAATCCCCATTCTGGAGATAAGCATAGGGCCAAAGACTGAATCATGATGACTATTCAGTTAAGGGGCAGGAGAAAGAAAAGTAGTTGTATAGAAAGAAAAGAAAGAACAGAAAAAAAGCAGGGCAGACACTGCACTGGGCAGATCATGAAAATGCTTGTGATTACAAGCATTTTATTTTCTTTTTACTTTCTTTTTCCTTCTTCCTTTCCTTCCTCTAGTTCTTTCTTCTTTCCTTCCTCTTAAAGTAGCCTTGAGATAATGCTCACATGTACAAGTGCCACAATGTAATCTTTCAGAGGGATAAAAGTTCCCAAGAGCAGGTAAGAGCATTGTCTACTGTGGCTCTTTTAGTATTAGGAATTTTTGCAAATTTGGTGTGGATGGTGGAAAGTAGTGACAGCGAGTGTTTAAATATTTATCAGGTATCAGGGATTTGAGAAACCTCAATCTAAGGTGTCAAGCATAGGCAAGATGAAGAATACTGAGAAAAGAACAAAAGGCCAAGGGATTTTGCATCATAAATAGCTATTTTTAATGACTTTTGGTAGAATAGTTTAGACGATTGTTCTAGTAGAACAATCTCAACGATATAAATCAAACTTCAAAAGTTAAGGAGAGAATGGAGACATAATAAATGTACCAGGAATAGACAACTTTAAAGTTAGAGACTGGCAGTTAAGAGAAGGATAGAAACGGGTAAACATTTTATGTTTGACATAGGACTGACATTTTGAAAGGTAAAAATGTACAAGACAACATGCTTGTTCTCATTGCACTTAAGATTGTTTATGAAGTTATAAAATAAATATACTCAAAACAAGCAAAGAATAAACATAGTAAATAATTTTAGGTAATTGTGATAAAGATATCATTAAAAGTCCTATAACACATGGAGACGAAGCTAAGCTGTTTTGTTTCAGTTAACACCTCCAATATATTTATCACTGATGTTAAGAAATACTTTTGAGATCCTTTTATCAGGAAAAAAAAATGGAGAAATATTTTAGAGGAAATTACTTAAAATCACTATCCAAGTTCATTTACCTAAAAAATTGAGAATCTTTATGGAACAACTACTCTTATTGCAAAGAACAACATTCTGTTATGTGTTGTCAGGAAAAAAGGCAAGAAAGAAATAAGGTATGGAGAAAATACATATACAAATTATACAAGGGTAATAGAAAAGGTGCTATAAATGAAAATAAAAGTAAAGGACCGTGGGGTCAGTTTCTAACCCAGGAATGGACAAAATCTTCATAATGAGGGTGACAATTTACATTTTAAACTCATGAAATTATCTGAAATCAATTTCTTATGAACACACACTCACCTGGGACTTCAGTTTCTCCCGTTCAGCAGCATCCTTTAGTTGCTGAATTCCAAATTTAATTTTTTGGATTTCTTGATTAATTGTGGTTACTCGCTCATAGACAGCATCTCTTTTTTCTTGAACTTTATTGCAATCCCTAAAGGAAAATAGAGACAGCTAATATATAATCCTCAAGCATCCAAAAAGGCAAACACTTAATTCTAATTTTGATTCCAAAGTGATCCTGTGTCAGTATTTGTTTAACACAATCTAAAACTCTTCTCAAGATATAAAAGCAAACAAACAAAAACCCCAAAGCATGGTGCTATAATCACATCATGGCATACAGTGAGCTTTTTTGCCCAAAAGCTATTCTAAAAACTGGGAGATTTTAAGTTACATTTCCCTAGTTGTGCACACTTAGGTACTGTTGGTGGGAATATGAATTAATACAACTTTTCTGCAAGGCAGTTTGACAACAAATACGAAATTCTCAGGCTCTGCCCTTTTTCTGCATCTGCTTAAGGAAGTGCGAAGGAAATAGCTGATTGATCTCTAAGGCATCTTTTAGGGACTGAAAGAATGACATCACAAACATATCTGGGTCAGGATTCTAAAAACACATTCTTAGAACTGATGGGGAGAAGACTTACCTGTGAAATACTCCAACATACTGGTAAAAAACATGTTTAGCAAAGTATTAATTCTTACCTGAATAAAAAATAAAGACTTTTGGCCAGGCGCGGTGGCTCACGCCTGTAATCCTAGCACTCTGGGAGGCCAAGGTGGGTGGATCGCTCAAGGTCAGGAGTTTGAGACCAGCCTGAGCAAGAGCGAGACCCCGTCTCTACTAAAAATAGAAAGAAATTATCTGGACAACTAAAAATACATATATAGAAAAAATTAGCCGGGCATGGTGGCGCATGCCTGTAGTCCCAGCTACTCGGGAGGCTGAGGCAGGAGAATTGCTTGAGCCCAGGAGTTTGAGGTTGCTGTGAGCTAGGCTGACGCCACGGCACTCTAGCTGGGGCAACACAGTGAGACTCTGTCTCAAAAAAAAAAAAAAAATTGGGGTGGGAAAAAGACTATGTGTATTAGTTTAGATTCTTCAGTTGCAAGCAACAGAAATAGATTGACTAAATTAGGCAAAAGAACGATTCATTGGAAGGAACGTCATTCACTTGAGAAAGAAGATAATCAGTGCAATTTAATAGCTGTCACTCATGGGCCTTTCTTCCGGGGTGTAGTGGTGAAACAGTCCTATTTTAAACATTTTCTTCCTGTCTTCCCATTGGCCTAACTCCAATCATGTCCCTAACCCCCTGGGTGGGGATTGGTTTGTATGGGAAAAGATAAAGAAGAATAAATTTCTAGGGGCAAACTTGAAGTAGCCATTGTGCCACGCAACAAAGTTGCACTATTGCTGTTTGACTTACATCACCCAGTCAACAATATAGTTCGTATGTCAACTTATCCTTATGAGTGTCTTGGAGTTTCTATTAAACCTAGGCTCTTTGGAAGCAGGGATAGATAGTACCCTGCACACTTACTTTTTTTAAAATTATTATTTTATTTTATCTTTTAGAGACAGGGTCTCATTCTGTTACCCAGGTTGGAGTGCTGGAGTGCAATGGCATGATCATAGCTCACTGCAGCCTCGAACTGAACTCGTGGGCTCAAGTGATCCTCCTGCCTCAGCCTCCAGAGTAACTGGGACTACAGGCATGCACCACCACGCCTGGCTAATTTTTTCTATTTTTAGTTGCCCGGCTAATTTATTTTTCTTCTTATAGTAGAGACAGGGTCTCTCTTGCTCAGGCTGGTCTTGAACTCTTGACCTCAAGCTATCCTCCCACCTCAGCCTCCCAGAGTGCCACGACCACAGGCATGAGCCACCACACCTGGCCTACACACTTACTTCTTACTGTGCTCTGCATGTTCTGGGTGCTCAATTTATTGCAGGCCCTTTGGCTATTTTTACTACATTATTTCTATATTTTCTAGGCTATTCACCTATAGTTTTGCCTGTAGTAGAATTTATTTAACCTTACATTATGTTTAAAAATTAAGAGCCTGGTATTCTATATTAATGGTAATATACATGACCACAGAGAGGAACCATCTCCCCTAGCGAATTCAGGGAACATGTCTATTTTTTTATGCCAGTAGGGCTAAGTATTATAGTTTGGTTGACAAGGCTACCCACAAGTTATTCATGAAGAAGTGGTACTTACCCCAAGGTAAGGTCCATATTGTCTGTCTTTAGTTAAGACGGTAATGTCTTTGCTCATGATATGAAACATCTTTTTCCCCTTAACCAGGCAGTTGCAGCGGTGCAGAATGGCTGACCTCAGTCTTGCAGATGCATTAACTGAGCCACCTCCGGAAATTGAAGGAGAGATAAAGCGGGACTTTATTGCTACACTGGAGGCAGAAGCCTTTGATGATGTTGTGGGAGAAACTGTTGGAAAAACAGACTATATTCCTCTCCTGGATGGTGATGAGAAAACTGGGAACTTGGAGTCAAAGAAGAAACCATGCTCAGATATTAGCCAGGCTGAAGGTGGTAAGTATTTAAGCCAAACTGGATATATATGTTCAGAAAGTAGATTAGGGATTATGCTTTGGATTATAATCTTGGAAACCTTAAAGAAACTGAGCTGAGTATTTTAGTATAAGCTAATAACTGTCTCTTTATCTAAATTCCTTTGTTAGAAACTGAGGAGATAGACTGACCACACTTTAGTTCATGAGGGTGTGTTCATGAGTCTGTAGATTGCTTTTAACCCTGAAGTTTCTTCTGTAATGTTTCAACTACCATATAATCTGCTTCTTAATTTCCTAAATTAAGGTGTCTGCTGTGCCTTTCCTTTGAGAGTAGCTTTGTAAAGGTAGATACATAAAATTCTGTGCTTACATCAGAATTTAATTCAGACTGGAATCAGATGTCATTTATTGTCTTTGTTGTCATCCCAGGTCAGGATTAAAGCACGATTAAAGCCTTTAAAAGAGATTTGCTATTTTTATATATTCTTGCGTCAGATTTGCTAATATTTGGTTGAGGGTTTTTGTATCTATCTTTATGAGGGATGTTGGTCTGTAGTTTTCTTGTAATGTCTTTGTCTAGTTTTAGAATTAAGGTCATGCTGACTTCATAAAATGAGGAGTTGGGAAATGTTCCCTCCTCTTTTCTAGAATAGTTTGTATAGAATTGATACATTTTCTTTTTAATGTTTGATAGAATTCATCAATAAAGCTCTCTGGCCCTGGAATTTTCTATGTCAGGTTTTTAAGTAGGAATTAAATTTATTTAAGAGATAATGGAACTATTCAGGTTATCTATTTCTTCTCATGTGAGCTTTGTGTCTTTCAAGGAATTCTTTGGTCCATTTCCTCTAAGTTGCAAAAATGAGGACAAAATTATAATATTACCTTATTCTTTTTTTTTTTTTTTTTGAGACAGAGTCTGGCTCTGTTGCCCTGGCTAGAGTGCTGTGGCGTCAGCCCAGCTCACAGCAACCTGAAACTCCTGGGCTCAGGCGATCCTCCTGCCTCAGCCTCCCGAGTAGCTGGGACTACAGGCATGCACCACCATGACCGCCTAATTTTTTCTATATATATTTTTTTAGTTGTCCAGATCACTTCTTTCTATTTTTTTAGTAGAGACGAGGTCTCGCTCTTGCTCAGGCTGGTCTCGAACTTCTGACCTTGAGCGATCCACCCGCCTCGGCCTCCCAGAGTGCTAGGATTACAGGTGTGAGCGGCTGCGCCCGACCTACCTTATTCTTTTAATGTCTGTAGGATCTGTTGTCATGCCCTCTCTTTAGTTTCTTATATTGTTAATTTGTGACCTCTCTTTTTTTTGATAAGTTTAGATAGAGGTATTAATCTATTAATTGTATTGATCTTTTAAAAGATCCAGCTTTTTGTTTCATTAATCTTTTTCTATTGTCTGTTTTCAATTTCTGCTCATAATCTTTATTATTTTCTTCCTTCTTTTTACTTTGATTTGTTCTTTTTCTAGTTTCTTCAGGTGGTAGCTTAGATCATGTCTTGATTTGAGATATTTCTTTTCTAATACTAGCATTTAATGTCATAAATTACCCTCCAATTGTGGTTTTAGTTGTGTCCCAGGGATTTTGATATGTTGTATTTTTATTTTCATTCATTTCAAAATATTTTCTAATATTTCCTTTGTGAGTTCCTTTTTGACTCATGGGTTGTTTAGAACTATTAAATATATTGGTTAATTTCATAGTATTTGGGGGTTTTCCAGATATCTTTTTGTAATTGATTTTTGGTATAATTCTGTGTGGTCAGAAGACATTTTGACATTTCAATTGATTTCTATTTCTCAAGGTTTATTTTATGATTAAGAACACGGTCCATTGTGGTCAATGTTCTGTGAGCATTAGAGATGATGTATGCTAAGCTGCTATTAGGTGGAGTGTTCTATAAAATGTCAAATAAGTCTAGCTGGTTGATGGTTGATAATGTTGGGTTTTTGTTATTGTTGTTATTGTTGTTGTTTTTTTGAGACAAGGTCTTGCTCTGTTACCCAGGCTGGAGTGCAGTGGCACAATCAGTGGCCTTGATCATAGTGAGCTATGATCAAGGAATCCTCCTTCCTCAGCCTACCAAAGTACTAGGATTATAGGCATAAGCCACCATGCCAGGCTGATTCATAATGTTGTTTAGGTTTTCTGTGTCCTTACTGACTTTGTATCTACTTGTTCTAATGATTTCTGAGAGAGAGATGTTGAAGTATCCATGTAATATTGTGGATTTGTTTCATACTACGTTCAGTTCTGTCAGTTTTTGTTTCGTGTGTTTTAAAGATCTGTTGTCACATGTATAGACATTTAGATTGTTAGGTCTTCTTGTTTTTGTTTTTTGTTTTTTGAGCAGAGTCTCGCTCTGTTGCTTGGGCTAGAATGCAGTGGCCTCATCACAGCTCACTGCAGCTTCAAACTCCAAGGCTCAAGTGATCCTCCTGCTCAGCCTCCCGAGTAGCTAGGACTACAGGTGCGCACCACCATGCCTGGCTAATTTTTTCTATTTTTTGTAGAGATGGGATCTCACTCTTGCTCTGGCCGGTCTCAAATTCCTGGCCTCAAGCAATCTTCCCACCTTAGCCTGCCAAAGTGCTAGGATTACAGGGATGAGCCACTGTGCCCCAGCCTCATTAGGTCTTCCTGATGAATTGACCCTTTTATTATTATGTTGTGTTCCTCTTTATTGCCAGCAATATTGCTTGTTCTGAAGTCTCATTTGTCTTAGATTAATATAGCTACGCCAGCTTCCTTTTGATTGGAGTTCGTGTAGTATATCTATTTCTGTCCTTTTATTTTCAACCCATTTCTTTTTGAATATTTAATAAAAGTGGGTTTCTTATAGATATTACATAGGTGGGTCTTGCTTTTTCATCCAATCTGAAGATCTCCAGTTGGTATGCTTAGACTATTTATATTTATTATGGTTGGCTTTAAATCTGTATCATCTTGCTGGTTGTTTCTGTTTGTTCCATGGATTCTTTATTCCATTTTTCTTTTTCTGCCTGCTTGTATAATAGATTAATTGAATATTTTATGATTCCATTTTTAACTCTAATATTGGCTGATTACATATATTTCTTTTTTAAGTTGTTTTACACTTGATCTTAGCCAAAAGGCGGAGAAGCAATTTTAAGTTGTTTTATATTTGAACCAGAGTTGACAGTGTACATCTTTAATTTCTTCCAATGTGCCTTTCAGTAATATTGTACCACTTCATGTATAGGGTAAAATCCATGTAAAATATAGCAGAGCACAGTGGCAGGTGTGTGTAGTCCCAGCTACTCAAGAGGCTAAGGTGGAAGGATTGCTTGAGGCCAGGAGTTCAAGTCCAGCTTGGGCAACATAGCAAGTGAGACCCTTTCTTTTAAAAAAAATAATAATAATAATCTATGCAAAATAGTAAATGTCCTATTCCTCTTCCATCTTTTGTGTTATTGTCATACACTTAATTTTATATATCTTAGTCACCCACAAGGTACCCCACCATACATTGGTATTTTTGCTTTAGATAAGTCAACTATCTTTTAGAATGAATAAAAATAATGAAAAAAAGTGTGTTTTGCTCTAAATTTTACCAATTTTGGCACTCTTTATTTCTTTGTATGCATACAGATTTTTATCTAGTGCCACACTCCTTGTGCCTGAAAAACTTCCTTTAGCATTTCTTATAACACAGGTCTGCTGGCAGTGAATTATCTCAGCTTTGGTTTGTTGGAAAAACAAACCTTCAATTTTGAAAGATACTTTAGCTAGGTAGGGTACAGCCTAGGTTCTTGGAAACTGCAGCTTTTTTATGTACTAGGAACTTAACTCTTGTTTATGTCAAGTAGCCTATAGTAAAATTGGTTGTATTATGCAGTATACTATTTCACTTAAAGTCTCCAAGAACCTATCAGTGATGTTAAGTAAGGACTTACTGTATTCTATGTTGACACTTTTTTCTTTTTGTACTTTAAAGTTGCTCCTTTGTCTTCTTGCTTATCTAGTTTCTGATAGGAAGTCTCTTGTAATCCTGATCTTTGTTCCTTTTCTTCCTCTGGCTGTCTTCAAGATTTTGTCTTTATCTTTGGGTTTTAGCAGTTTGAGTATGTTATGTTTAGGTGATATTTTGGTATTTTTTCCTGTTGGACTTCTCTGAGCTTCTTGATCTGTGTTTTAATATAGTTTGTAAAATTTGGGAAATTTTGGGCCATTATCTTTTAAAATACTTCTTCTGCTCCATTCTTTTTCTCTTCTCCTTCTGGGATTCCAGTTACATTTTGTTAGATTGTTAGATAGTGTCCCATTTCTCTTGGACGCTCTGTTAGTTTTTTTCTCTTTGTGTTTTATTTTGGGTACTTTTTTTTTTGACCTATCTTCAAGTTCCCTGATTCTTTTCCTGGCTATGTTGAATATAATGATGAGCCTTCATTGGCATTATCTATCTTTAATATATTTTATGTTTTTAATTTCCAGCATTTCTATTTGACTTTTTCTTATAGTTTCCATCTTTGTGCTGAAATTCTCCATCTGTTCATGCATATTTCCACCTTTTCTATTGTAGGCTAACATATTAATCATAGTTAGTTTCAGTCTCTGTCATGTATTTAATAATTTGAACATCTCGGATCATCTCTCAGTCTATTTTGTTTTTTCTTTCTTCTTTTTTTTGAGACAGAGTCTCCACTGTATCACCCCAGCTAGGGTGCAGTGGCGTCATCATAGCTCACTGCAACCTCAAACTCCTGACCTCAAGGGATTCTCCCACTTTGGCCTCCCAGACTGCTAGGATTATAGGCCTGTTTTGTTTCTTAATAGCATATTTTTTCTGGTATTATTGTGTGTATGTCTTAGTTTTTGAGATCTCATATGTAAAACAGTAGTATAGTGAGGTTAAAAAGAATTTATAGGCCAGATGCAGTGGCTCATGCCTGTAATCCTAGCCCTTTGGGAGGCCAAGGCGGGAGGATCATTTGAGCCCAGGAGCTCGAGACCAACCTGGGCAACAAAGGGAGACCCCGTCTCTTAAAAAAAAACCATTTACTCCAAGAAAAAAATTGGATTCCTTAACAGAAAATGGAAATGGGAATGTCTATTCTTTTTTTTAATACATAATGGTCACAATGGAGTTATTTGACCTTTGACTGACTAATCTAAAAATAAGGAAAAGTTAGTAGGAAGAAAGGAAAAAGTAAGGCATAAATATTGTTGTAACAGTAGTCATGGCTAAGATGCCCTTCCCATCCCCATTAACTTAAACTCATCAATCATAGGTGGAAGAAGCTTGCTTTTTATTTTTTATTTTCCTTTAGCTGTGTATTGCTTTTACCACCTGGAACTGAGCCTAGGTGGGTAAGAACAATGAGGTGGTGGCTATAGAGTTTCTTGTACTTCATCTTGAGTGACTTGATCCATGTCACATTAACTTGACCAAGAGGAGGAAAGTTTTTATTAATAAGAAACTATTTTGCTTATAAAAAATATTAAATCTGGCCGGGCACAGTGGCTCACGGCTGTAATCCTAGCACTCTGGGAGGCCGAGGTGGACAGATCGTTTGAGCTCAGGAGTTCGAGACCAGCCTGAGCAAGAGCGAGACCCTGTCTCTACTAAAAAAAATGGAAGGAAATTAGCTGGACAACTAAAAATATATATATATATATATATATATATATATATATATATATATAAAAATTAGCCAGCATGGTGGCGCGTGCCTGTAGTCCCAGCTACTCGGGAGACTGAGGCAGAAGGAT
>CAUYRB010038167.1:0-55818 GCA_963574695.1 Propithecus perrieri
AGCAGGGATGGGGCCTGTGGGGCACAGGGAGTTAGTTACCTGAGGCCCCGAGAGAAGGTGCTAGTTCACCGAGATAGGTGTCCCGTGCCTCCATGGGATCCGGGCCAACCACGTACTGCTCCGCTATTAATCACCAGGGCCTGCTGCCTGTCCTATGGGCCCTCAAGTCCCGGGGAGAGCGAAGGCGACCACAGGGCTCCCTGTCTAAGACCTGACATGGCAGCAGTGCATTGGGATGGAGAGGGTTTTCGTGTCAGCGACATCGGCCCCCTTGACGACCAACCCTAAGGTGTAGGTGCTCTTTCCAGGGGTCCTGAGGGCAACAAGAGAGGTCGGGGAAAACAGAGCATGCCTAGGGCCACATGCACAGGGCAGCCCTTGGCCACTGACATAGTTGCTACGCTTTTATTCAGCCCACTTGCCAAAAGGGTCAGTGTCCTCTGAAGACCTAGCTATACTAAGAATGTATTTTCAAAGGTGGTCCCTCAATTGGCTCCTGACTCTAAGACAAACTGACACCTCTTTATTTTGTGAACTTCTCCAGCCCAATACACGACCGTCAGGATTGTTTCCACGAGCGTTGGGTCCTCTTACGTCTTCTCGTAGTGTAGAAACTTGTGTGTCAACTTAGGCTCTCCCCGTGTGAATCTGCAAACTCCACCGGTGTGGTTTTTAGTATAAAAACTTTTCAATGCCAAACATTTTTAAAAATACGTTAGCCTTTTGTAGCAGAAGCTTTTGGGGAGAGTGAGTTCGGCCCCCTCCAAGACTGACCGAGAGGGGAAAGCACACTTTCCAGGGGCCCTCACAGCCCAAGAGACTTCGGGGAGAGCAGAGCCTAACTAGGACCATGTGCACAGGCCCCGTTCTGGAGGCCTGGGCGAGACTTGAGATTCTTGTCAGAAGACGAAAGGATTACCATAGAAAACGAAATCATCATCCCCAAACGTCAGCCAAGTTGAACAATGCAACCGCCCAGTCTGGACCCACGCGGAACCTACTCTCTCCTCTTCACCCCCCACCCTGACCCCTTAGGGGAAACAGTGGCAGGCAATTTCTCCTTCCAGGCCCGCCCCTGTCCCGTACTTCACCAGGTAAAGTCCAAGCGTGGATCCCCCTCAAGAAAATAATCGAAGGAAGGTGGACGCCAAATGAAACAGCGTCTGCATCAGAAGGCAAAGGCCAGACAAGGTGTGATGCCGCTCAGCCCGTGAGACTCAGGGGACCCACCGATCGGGCACTGTCAGCAGGTCCTCCTACTACGGGGCTGGGCGCTCAGCCAGGAAGGGCAGCTGGGTACCGAGGGGCACATGGGCTCACGGGCAGTCCAGCATTCCAGGTCACAGGCCTGACGACTTTTGACTGTTGGTGAGACTCACGTACACACCCTGCAGGCGGCGTCAGGCGGCGAGTGGTGACCTTTCCGTGGATCCTGCCTTCCCTCCTGGATGCTGCCATGGAGGCTTGGTCAGCCCGCTGGGCCCTCCTTCTCTACACCTGGGACCGACGGAGAATGCCCTGGCTGCTATCCTGTAGAGGGGAGGCCAAAACCTGACAGGGACGCACCTGGTCTTGGCCCAGCGGGCTCTAGCCACAGGAATGCGCCACTGGGCAAAGGTGGCTGCTATTGTGAGGGCGTCTGGTGCATGCGCAGTCATAAGGTCAGTCCACACGCTGGGCAAAGCTGTCAGACGGCCCGTTTGAGAGGTGCTGGCGGCTTGCGTGGCGCGGCCTCGCGATTGGGACGATCAGGGACATGCCACTGGGGCGGAAGCGGCGGCAACCGGGACCGAGGGTGAGATTGCACTCTCTGGTGTGTCCGGGTTGGCGGAATGAGGGTGCGCCGGACTTGGACGAGGAGCGAGGGGCACAGACTCCCGGTCTTGTCCTCAGCAACCCTTTGAACAGAGGTGTGGGCGGGTTCTCAACTCCCAACGGAGGGCTCTCTTGTGGGAGAGAGGCGAACATTCCCATCCCTCCTCCAGAGATCGGGGCTGGCATGAAACACTGGGGACGGGCGTTCCTGCCACGACGACGGGGATGAAGTCTGCTGAGTGGAGACGGGGCCTGTGGGGCACGGGGAGTTAGTTACCTGAGGCCCTGAGAGAAGGTGCTAGTTCACCGACATAGGTATCCCGTGCCTCCATGGGATCCGAACCAGCCCCGTACTGCTCTGGTATTAATTGCCAGGGAATTCTACCTGTCCTATGCACTCGCAAGTCCCGGGGAGAGCGAAGGTGACCACAGGGCTCCCTGCCTAAGACCTGACATGGCAGCAGTGCTTTGGGATGGAGAGGAATCTTGCGTCAGCGACATCAGCCTCTGTGACGACCGACCCTAAGGTGTAGGTGCTTCTTCCAGGGGTCCTTAAGGCAACAAGAGAGGTCGGGGAAATCTGAGCCTGCGTAGGACCACATGCACAGGGCCCCTTTTGGCCACTGACATACTTGCTACGCTTTTATTCAGCTCACTTTCCAAAAGCGTCAGGGTCCTCTGAAGACGTAGCTATACTAGGAATGTATTTTCAAAGGAGGCCCCTGTATTGGCTCCTGGCTCTAAGACAACCGACACCTCGTTATTTCATCAACTTCTCCAGCCCAGTACATGACTGTCAGGATTGTTTCCACGAGCGTTGGGTCCTCTTACGTCTTCTGGCAGTGTAGGAAAATGTGTGTCCACTTGTGCTCTCTCCACATGAATATGTAAACTACATCAGTGTGGTTTTTAGTAGGAAAACTTTGATACTTTTTGGCCTGATGGTGTTATAGATACAAAAGCATACATTTTCTCCAAGGAAACTGCTACACATGACCCAATTTACTGGATAGCACAACTTCTGCAAAGAAAGCACTGTGTATAGTCATAGTCAAAGACACCTAATAAACACAAGTCTTTTCATTGTAAGTATGAAACTTTTAGGCCAAGTAGAATAATAGATACCAACGCATATGTTCTCTCACAGAAAGATACTATACCTGGCCCAATTTACAATAGAATACAACTTTGGGAAAGAAAGTAGTGCTTATAATTTGTAGTCCAATACACCTTAGAAAGCAGAAGTGTTTTCATTATAACTATGAAACGTTTTTAGCGAATGTAATCACAGATAGAATTGCATACATTCTCTCCCAGTATCTTGCTATACATGGCCCAATTTACAGGATAGCACAAATGTGGGAGAGAAAAGATTGGCTAAAATTTTAGTCAAGCACACGTAACAAAACTGAAGTCTTTTCATTATAAGTGAAACTTTTTGGCCGAATGGAGTTACAGATACAAACGCATACATTCTCACCCAGAAAACTGGTACCTAACACCCAATTTATGTGATACCACAACTTTGGAAAGACAGCTGTGGGTATAGTTTGCAGTCAACACACCTAACAAAGTAGACGTTTTTTCATTTCAAATATGAAACTTTTAGGCCAAATGAGGTTATACATACGAACGCATACATTCTCTCAGAGAAAGTTGCTGGACATAGCCCAGTTTATCGGATAACACAACGTTTCATAAGAAAGCAGTGGGTATAGCTCAGTATTAACTGATCAACACATAAATGCACATATAAGAATAACATCTACTGGATGTTGGCAGGAGTGAGTGGCGAGGGGGAAGGTGGGAGGAGGGAGGAGTGGATGGGTATTTGTATAAACAAAGAGTGCAATGAGCACCACCCAAAGGATGGACATATTTGAAACTCAGACTTGGTGGGGGGCAAGCGCAACATACGTAACCTAAATATCTGTACTCCCATAATATGCTGAAATAAAAAAATAAAATAAAATAAAAAATAAAAACACAAACAAAGAGAAAAAATAGAAAAGAAAGCAGTGGGTGTATTTGTATTCAAACACAGTTATGAGAGCAGAAGTCTTTGCATTATAAGTTTGAAACTTTTAGGCGGAATGCAAATACAGACACAAACAAATACATTTTCTCAGAGATAGCTTCTAGACATGCCCAATTTGCAGGATAGCACTGCTTTGGGAAATAAAGCAGTGGGTATAGATGTAGTCTAGCACACCTAAAAAAACAGATATCTTTTAATTAGAAGTATGAAACTTTCACGACAAATGGAGTTACAGATACAAACGCATACATTCTATCCCTGAAAGCTGCTAGACATGGTCCAATTTACAGGATAGCACAACTTTGGTAACAAAATCAGTGGGTATAGTTTGTGGTCAAACACACCTAGTAAAGCAGAATTCCTTTCATTATAAGTATGAATCTTTTAGGCAGAATGAAGTTATAGATACAAACGCATACCTTCTCTCAGAGAAAGGTGCTAGGCATGGCGCAATTTACAGCATACCACACCTTTGTTAACGAAAGCAATGGATATACATTTTAAAGTACACACCAAAGAAAGCAGAAGTCTTTTCCATCTAAGTATGAAATGTTTTGACTGAAAGACATCATAGATAGAATGGCATACATTCTCTCCCACAAACCTGCTAGTCGTGGTCCAATTTACTGGAGAGTACAACTTTAGGACAGAAAGCATGGGTAAAGTTTGTAGTCAAACACCCCTAACAAAGCAGAAGTCTTTTCATTATAAGTATGAAACTCTTAGGCTGAAAGGAGTATTTGATACAAAAGAAAGTGTTCTCTCAGAGAAAGCTGCTAGACATTGCCCAGTTTATAACGTAACACAACTTTGCAAAAGAAAGTAGTGCATATGGTTTCTAGTCACACACTGCCAGTAAAGCAGAAGTCCCTTCATTAAAAGTATGAAACTTTTAGCCTGAAGGAGGTTATACATACAAACGCATATGTTTTCTTAGAGAAAGCTGCTAGACATAGCCCATGTGACAGTATAACATAAATTTGCGAAAGAAAGCAGTGGGTATAGTTTGTAGTCTGACACACTGAAGAAAGCAGAAGTCTTTTCATTATAAGTATCAAACTTTTAGACTGAATGGAATCGCAGATAGAATTGCATACATTCTTTTCCCAAAAGCTGCTAGACATGGAACAATTAGAGAATAGCACAACTTTGGGAAAGAAAGAAGAGAGTAAAGTTTGTAGTCAAACACACCTAACACAGCAAAAGTCTTTCATTATAAGAATGAAACTTCAGGCCGAATGGAGTTAGAGATACAAACACATACATTACCTCCCAGAAAACTGCTACATATGACCCAATTCACAGGATAGCACCGCTTTGGAAAGTAAAGCAGTAGGTATATTTTGTAGTCAAACATGCCTAAAAAAGAAGATGTCTTTTAATTATAACTATGAAACTTTTAGTCCGAATGGAGGTACAGAAACAAATGCATACTATCTCTCCCAGAAAGCTTCTAGACATGACCCAATTTACAGGATAGCACAACTTTGTGAAAGAAAGCAGTGTGTGTAGTTTGTAGTCCAACATACCTAAGAAAGCAGAAGTTTTTTCATTATAAGTATTAAACATTTTCACCAAATGGAATCACAGATAAAATCGAATACATTCTACCCAATGAAGCTGTTAGATATGAGCCAATTTGAAGGATAGCACAACTTTGGGAAAGAAAGTACTGGGTATAGTTAGTAGTCAAACACATCTAATAAAGCAGAAGTCTTTTCATTATAAGTATGAAACTCTTAGGCCAAAAGCAGTATTAGATACAAATGCATGCATTCTCTCAGAGAAAGCTGCTAGACATGACCCAATTTACAGAATAGCACTACTTTGGGAAAGAAAGCACTTGGTATAGTTTGTGTTCAAACACACCAAATAAAGCAGAAGTCTTTTCATTATAAGTATGAAAGCTTTTTACCAAATGAAATCACAGATAGTATGGCATACATTCTCTCCCAGAAAGCTGCTAGTCATGGCCCAATTTACCAAATAGCACAACTTGGGAAGGAAAGCATGGGTAAAGTTTGTAGTCAAACACACCTAACAAAGCAGAATTCTTTTCATCATAAGTATGAAACTTCTAGTCTGATTGGAGTTACAGATACAAATGCATACATTCTGTCCCAGAAACGTGCTACACATGACCCAATTTAGAGGATAGCACAACTTCGGAAAAGAAAGCAGTGGGTTTTTTTTGTAGTCAAACTAACCTAAGACAGCGGAAGTCTTTTCTTTATAAGTATGAAACTCTTAGCCTAAAGGAGTATTAGATATACAGCCATGAGTTCTCTCAGAGAAATCTGCTAGACATGGCCCAATTTACATGATAGCACAGCTTTGGGAAAGAAATCAGTGGGTGTATTCTATAGTCAAACACAGTTATGAGAGCAGAAATCTGTTCATTATAAGTATGAAACTTTTAGGCAGTTACAGGTACAAATGGATATATTGTCTCAGAGATAGCTGCTAGATATGCCAAATTTACAGGATAGCACGGCTTTGGGAAATAAAGCAGTGGGTATAATTTGTAGTCATACATACATAAAAACACAGAAATCTTTTCCTCATAAGTATCAAACATTTAGACCAAATAGAATCACAGATACATCATATACATTGTCTCACAGAAAACTGCTAGACATGGTCCAATTTTCAGGATGACACGGCTTTTGGAAAAAAGCAGTGGGAATATTTTGTAGACAAACACACTTATGAGAGCCGAAGTCTCTTCGTTATAAGTATGAAACTTTTAGGCAGAATGCAGTTACAGGTACAAACGTATACATTATACCAGAGAAAGCTGCTAGACATGCCCAATTTACAGGACAGCACAAGTTTTGGAAATAAAGCAGTGGGTATAGTTTGTAGTCTAACAACTTATGAGAGCAGAAGTCTTTTCATTATGAGTATGAAACTTTTGGGTGGAATGCTGATACAGATACAAATGCATACATTGTCTCCGACGTAGCTACTAGACATGCCCAATTAACATGGTAGCACAGCTTTAGGAAATAAAGCAGTGGGTATAGTTTGTTGTCAAAAACACCTAATAAAGCAAAAGTCTTTTCATCATAACTATGAAACTTTTCAGCCAAATGGAATTTTAGAAACAAACACAAACCTTCTCTCAGAGAAAGCTGCTAGGCATGGCCCTATTTACAGCATACCACAACTTTGGGAAAAAAAAACAAAGGGCATAGTTTGTAGCACAACACAGCATATGAACCAGAAATCTTTTCATTATAAGTATGAAACTTTAAGGCAGAATGCAGTTACAGGTACAAAGGGATACTCTGTCTCAGAGATAGCTGCGAGATATGCCACATTTACAAGATAGCACAGCTTTGGGAAGTAAAGCAGTAGGTATAGTTCATAGTCACACACACCTAAAAAAGAAGATGTCTTTTAATTATACTGTGAAACATTTTGAACGAATGGAATCACAGATAGAACCACATACATTCTCGCCCATGAAGCAGTTAGACATGGCAGATTTGAACGTTGGGAAACGTTGGGAAAGAAAGCACTGTGTATAGTTTATAGTCAAACACTCCTAATAAAGCAGAAGTCTTTTCATTACAAGTATGAAACTTTTTACCGAATGAAATCACAGATAGAATGGCGTACATTCTCTCCCAAAAAGCTGCTAGTCATGGCCCAATTTAGCGAATAGCACAACGTTGGGAAGGAAAGTGTGGGTACACTTTTTAGTCAAACACACCTAACAAAGCAGAAGTATTTTCATGGTAAGTATGAAACTTTTAGTCCAAATGGAGCTACAGATACAAATACATACATTCTCTCCCAGAAACCTGCTACATATGACCCAATTTACAGGATAGCACAACTTTGGAAAAGAAAGCAGTGGGTTTCTTTTGTCGGCAAACTCACCTAAGAAAGCACAAGTCTTTTCATTATAAGTATGAACCTCTTAGGCCTAAAGGAGTATTAGATACACACTCATGAAGTCTCTCAAAGAAAGCTGCAAGCCATGGCCCAATTTACAGGATAGCACAATTTGGGAAAGAAGCAGTGAGTGTATTTTTCAGTCAAAGAAACCTTTGAGAACAGAAGTCTTTTCATTTTAAGTTTGGAACTTTTAGGCGGAACGGTCTTATAGATACAAACACATGTATTGTCTCAGAGAAAGCTGCTAGCCTTGTCAAATTTACAGGATAGCACAGCATTGGGAAATAAAGCAGTGGGAATAGTTTTTAGTCAAACACATCGAAAAAAGGAGATGTCTTTTCATTAGAAGTATGAAGCTTTCAGGCAGAAGGGAGTTACAGATACAAATGCATACGTTCTCTCACAGAAAGCTGCTAGACATGGCCCAATTTACATTATAGCACAGCTTTGGGGGAAAAAAAACAATGGGTATAGTTTGTAGTGCAACACGCCAAAGAAAGCAGAAGTTTTTTCATTACAAGTATGAAAGTTTCAGTCCGAATGGAGTTATAGATACAAACGCATACATTCTCTCCAGAAACCTGCTACCCATAATCCAATTTACAGGTTAGCAGAACTTGGGGAAAGTATTCTGTAGTCAAACACAGTAATTAGAGCAGAAGTCTGTTCATTGTAAGTATGAAACTTTGAGGGGAAATGTAATTACAGGAACAAATGGATACATTGTCTCAGAGATAGCTGCTAGATATGTGAAAAATACAGAATAGCACAGCTTTGGAAAATAAAGCAGTGGGTATAGTTTGTAGTCAAACACACCTAAAAAAGCAGAAGCCTTTTCATCGTAAGTATCAAACATTTAGACCGAAAGGAATCACAGATACAATCACAAACATTGTCTCATAGAAAGCTGCTAGACAAGGCCCAATTTTGAAGATAGCAAAGCTTTTGGAAAGAAAACAGTGGGAGTATTTTGTACAGAAACACACTTATGAAAGCAGAAGTCTTGCCATTATAAGTATGAAACTTTTAGGTAGAATGCAGATACAGATACAAACGCATACATTGTCTCCAAGTTAGGTACTAGACATGCCCAATTAACAGGATACCACAGCTTTAGGAAATAAAGCAGTGGGTATTGTTTGTTGTCAACTACAACTAATAAAGCAGAAGTCTTTTCATTATAAGTATGAAAATGTTAGACCGAATGGAGTTTTAGATACAAATGCAAACTTTCTTTCAGAGAAAGCTACTAGGCATGGCCCAATTTAAAGGTTACCACAACTTTGGGAAGAAAGTAATGGGCATAGTTTGTAGAACAACACAGAAAATGAAGCAGAAGTCTTTTCATTATAAGTATGAAACTTTAAGGCAGAATGCAGTTACAGGTACAAAGGGATACATTGTCTCCGAGATAGCTGCGAGATATGCCAAATTTACAGGATAGCACAGCTTTGGGAAATAAAGCAGTAGGTACAGTTAACAGTCAACACACCTAAAACAGAAGATGTCTTTTAATTATAACTGTGAATTATTTTGACTGACTGGCATCACAGATAGAATCACATACATTCACCCCATGAAGGTGTTAGACATGGCCCAATTTTAGGGATAGCAAACTTCAGGAAAAAAAGCACTGGGTATAATTTGTAGTGAAACACACCTAATAAAGAAGAAGTCTTTCATTATAAGTATGAAACTTTTATGGAATGAAATCAAGACAGAATGGCATACATTCTCTCCGAGAAAGCTGCTAGTCATGACCCAAGTTAGCAAATAGCACAACGTTGGGAAGGAAGGCGTAGGTAACGTTTGCAATCAAACACACCTAACAAAGCAGAACTCTTTTCATTATAAGTGTGAAACTTTTTGACCGAATTTAGTTACAGACACAAATGTTTGCATTCTCTCCCAGAAACATGCTACACTTGACCCAATTTACAGGATAGCATAACTTTGGAAAAGAGGGCAGTGGGTTTATTTTGCAGTCAAACTAACCTAAAAAAGCACAAGTCTTTTGATTACAAGTATGAACCTCTTAGGCCTAAAGGAGTGTTAGATACACTACTATGAGTTCACCAAGAGAAAGCCGCTAGCCATGGCCCAAATTACAGAATAGCACATTATGAAAGAAAGCAGTGGGTGTATTTTGTAGTCAAACTCACCCAGGAAAGCACAGGTCTTTTCATTATAGGTATGAAACTCTTAGGCCTAAAGGAGTATTAGATACACATGCATGAGTTCTATCAAGGAAAACTGCTAGCCATGGCCGAATTTACAGGATAGCATAACTTTGGGAAAGAAAGCAGTGGGTGTATTTTTTAGTGAAAGACACTTATGAGAGCAGAAGTCTTTTTATTGTAAATGTGAACCTCTTAGGCCTAAAGGAGTATTAGATACACTCCTATGAGTTCTCCCAGAGAAAGCTGCTAGCCATGGCCGAATTAACAGGATAGCACAACTTTGGGAAAGAAACCTGTGGGTATATTTTTTAGTCAATGATATTTATGAGAGCAGAATTCTTTTCGTTATAAGTATCAAAATTTTAGGCGGAATGCACTTACAGATACAAACGCATACATTGTCTCAGAGAAAGCTGCTAGTCATTCCCAATTTACAGGATAGCACAGCACTGGAAAATAAAGCACTGGGTATAGTTTTTAGTCAAACATCTAAAAAAGGAGATGTGTTTCAATTACAAGTATGAAGCTTTCAGGCCATATTGAGTTACAGATACAAATGGATACATTCTAACCCAGAAATCTGCTAGGCAGGCCCAATTTACAGGATACCACAAGATTGGAAAAGACAGCAATGGGCATAGTTTGTAGTGCAACACAGCAAATGAAGCAGAAGTCTTTTCATTATAAGTAAGAAACTTTAAGGCATAATGCAGTTACAGATACAAAGGGATACATTGTCTCAGAGATAGCTGCTAGACATGCCCAATTTACAGGATAGCACAGCTTTGGGAGATAAAGCAGTGGATATACTTTTTAGTCAAAAACACCTAAAAAGGGAGTTGTCTTTTAATTAGAAATATGAAGCTTTGAGTCCGAATGGAGTTACAGATACGACTTCATAAGTTCTTCCCAGAAAGCTGCTAGATATGGCCCAAATGACATTATAGTACAACTTCAGGAAAAAAAAGGAATGGGTATAGTTCTTAGTGCAACATACAAAAGGAAGCAGAAGTCTTTCAATTATACGCATGAAATTTTTGGGCCGAAAGAAATCACAGGTGGAAAGTCATACATTACCTCCCAGAAAGTTTCCAGTCGTGATCCAATTTACTACAGAGCACAACTATGGATAAGAAAGCTGGGTAAAATTTGTGGTCAAACACACCTAACAAAGAAGAAGTATTTTCATTATCAGTATGAAACTTTTAGTAAAAATGGAGTTACAGATAGAAATGCAAACATTCTCTCTCAGAAACCTGCTACACATGACCCAGTTTACTGGATAGCACAACTTTGGGAAAGAAAGCAGTGAGTTTATTTTGTAGTCAAACTCACCTGGGAAAGTACAAGTCCTTTCATTATAAGTGTGAACCTCTTAGGCCTAAAGGAGTATTAGATACACACCCATGAGTTCTCTCAGAGAAAGCAGCTAGCCATGGCCGAATTTACAGGATAACATAACTTTGGGAAAGAAAGCAGTGAGTGTATTTTTTAGTGAAAGACACTTATGAGGGCAGAAGTCTTTTTATTATAAGTGTGAACCTCTTAGATCTGAAGGAGTATTAGATACACTCCTATGAGTTCTCCCAGAGAAAGCTGCTAGCCATGGCAAAATTGACAGGATAGCACAACTTTGGGAAAGAAAGCTGTGGGTGTATTATTTATTCAATGACATTTAGGAGAGCAGAATTCCTTTCAATATCTGTATTAAAATTTTAGGCGGAATGCACTTACAGATACAAAAAGATACATTGTCTCAGAGAAAGCTGCTAGTCATTCTAAATTTACAAGACAGCACAGCTTTGGGAAATGAAGCAGTGGGTATAGTTTTTAGTCAAACAACCTAAAAAAGGAGATGTCTTTCAATTAGAAGTATGAAGCTTTCAGGCCGAATTGAGATACAGATACAAATGGATACATTCTAACCCAGAAATCTGCTAGGCATGCCCAATTTACAGGATACCACAAGATTGGGAAAGAGAGCAATGGGCATAGTTTGTAGTGCAACAGAGAAATTGAAGCAGAAGTCTTTTCATTATAACTATGAAACTTTAAGGCATAATGCAGTTACAGGTACAAAAGGATACATTGTCTCAGAGATAGCTGCTAGACATGTCAAATGTACTGGGTACCACAGCTTGATAAATAAAGCAGTGATTATAGATTGTAGTCAAACACACCTTAAACAGAAGATGTCTTTTAATTATAACTGGGAAACATGTTGAGCGATTGGAATCACAGAATCATAGAATCACCTGCATTCACCCCATGAAGCTGTTAGACGTGACACGACTTGAAGGATAGCACAAAGTTGGGAAAGAAACCACTGGGAACAGTTTGTAGTCAAACACACCTAATAAAGCACAAGTCTTTTCATTATAAGAGTGAAATTTTGGGTCCAAATGAAATCACAGATAAAACAGCATACATCCTCTCTCAGACAGTTTCCAGTCGTGGCCTAATATACTAGAGAGCACAACTATGGAAAAGAAAGCGTGGGCAAAGTTTGTAGTTAATCTCGTCTAAGATAGCACAAGTATTTTCATTATAACTATGAATCTCTTAGTCCTAAAGGAGTACTAGATACACATCCATGAATTCTCTCAGAGTAAGCTGCTACCCATGGCCCAATTGACAGGACAGCACAACTTTGGCAAAGAAAGCAGTGGGTTTATATTTTTGGTCAAAGACAGTTATGAGAGCAGAAGTTTTTTCATTATAAGTTTGAAAGTTTTAGGCGGAATGCACTTAGAGATTCAAACACATACATTGTCTCAGAGAAAGCTGCTACACATGCCCAATGTACAGGACAGCACAGCTTTAGGAAATTAAGCAGCAGGTATAGTTTTTAGTCAAACACACCTAAAAAAGGAGATGTCTTTTAACTAGAAGTAAGAAGCTTTCAGGCCTAATTGAGTTACAGATACAAATGCATAAGTTCTTCCCAGAAAGCTCCTAGATATGGCCCAATTGACATTATAGTACAACTTCAGGAAAAAAAGGAATGGGTATAGTTTGTAGTGCAACACACCAAAGAAAGCACAAGTCTTTTCATTATAAGCATGAAATTTTTGGGCCGAATGAAATCACAGGTGGAATGTCATACATTCTCTTGAAGAAAGTTTCCAGTCATGGTCCAATTTACTAGAAAGAACAACTTTCGATACGAACGCTTGGATAAAATATGTGGTCAAACACACGTGTCAAAGCAGAAGTCTTTTCATTATAAGTATGAAGCTTTCAGGCCGAATGGAGTTACAGATACAGCTTCGTAAGTTCTTCCCAGAAAGCTGCTAGATATGGCCCAATTGACATTATAGTGCAACTTCACGAAAAAAAAGGAATGGGTATAGTTTGTAGTGCAACACCAAAAAATGCAGAAGTCTTTCCATTATAAGCATGAAATTTTTGGGCCGAATGAAATCACAGGTGGAATGTCACACATTCTCTCCCAGAAAGTTTCCAGTCATGGTCCAATTTAGATTGGGTCCAAGATTGGGTCCATGGTCCAAGAAAGATTGGGTAAAATGTGTGGTCAATCACACACAACAAAGCAGAAGTCTTTTCATTATGAGTATGAAACTTTTAGTCCGAAAGGAGTTACAGATACCAATGGAAACATTCTCTCTCAGAAACCTGCTACACATGACCCAATTTACTAGATAGCACAACTGTGGGAAAAAAAGCAGTGGGTTTATTTCATAGTCAAATTCACCTAGGAAAGTATAAGTCTTTTCATTTTCAGTATGAACCTCTTAGGCCTAAAGGAGTATTAGATACACTCCTATGAGTTCTCCCAGAGAAAGCTGATAGCCATGGCCCAATTGACAGGAGAGCACAACTTTGGGAACGAAAGCAGTGGGTGTATTTTGTAGTCAAACTTACCTAGGACAGCACAAGCCTTTCATTATAAGTATGCACCTCTTAGGCACTAAAGGAGTATTAGATACACACGTATGAGGTCTCTCAGAGAAAGCTGCTAGCCATGGCCCAGCTAAAGGATAGCAAAACTTTGGAAAAGAAAACTGTGGGTGTATTTCTTAGTAAATGACATTTATGTGAGAAGAATTCTTTCATTATAAGTATCAAAATTTTAGGCGGAATGCACTTACAGATACAAACGCATACCTTGTCTCACAGAAAGCTGCTTGTCATTCCCAATTTACAGGATAGCACAGCACTGGCAAATAAAAGAGTGGATATAGTTTTTAGTGTAAGACACCTAAAAAAGGAGATGTCTTTTAATTAGAAGTATGAAGCTTTCAGGCCGAATTGAGTTACAGATACAAATGCATACATTCTAACCCAGAAACCTGCTAGGCATGTCCATATTACAGGATACCACAAGATTGGGAAAGAAAGCAATGGGCATAGTTTGTAGAGCAACACAGCAAATGAAGGAGAAGTCTTTTCATTATAGGTATTAAACTTTAAGGCATAATGCAGTTACAGGAACAAAGGGATACACTGCCTCCGAGATAGCTGCTAGACATGCCAAATTTACACGATAGCACAGCTTGATAAATAAAGCTGTAGGTATGGTTTGTAGTCAAACACACCTAAAACAGAAGACGTCTTTTCATTATAACTGTGAAACATTTCGACCGACTGGAATCAGAGATAGAATCACATGCATTAACCCCATGAAGCTGTTAGACATGACGCGACTTGAAGGACAGCACAACTTTGGGAAAGAAACCACTGGGTACAGTTTGTAGTCAAACACACCTAATAAAGCACAAGTCTTTTCATTATAAGTGTGAAAATTTTTAGCCGAATGAAATCACAGGTAGAAGGCATACATCCTCCCTCAGACAGTTTCCAGTCATGGCCCAATATAGTGGAGAGCCCAACATTGGAAAGGAAAGCCCGGGTAAAGTTTGTAGTTAATCTCGCCTAAGATAGCACAAGTCTTTCATTATAACTATGAACCTCTTAGTCCTAAAGGAGTAGTAGATACACACCCATGAATTCTCTGAGAATAAGCTGCTAGCCATAGCGCAATTGACAAGATAGCACAACTTTACGAAAGAAAGCAGTGGGTTTATTTTTTAGTTAAAGACATTTTGAGATCACAAGTCTTTTGATTATAAGTTTGAAAATTTTAGGGGGAATTAAATTAGACAATCAAACGCATACATTGACTCAGAGAAAGCTGCTAGACATGCTCAATTTACAGGATAGCACAGCGTTGGGAAATAAGGCAGTGGGTATAGTTTTTAGTCAAACATACCTAAAAAGGGAAATGTCTTTTAATTAGAAGTATGAAGCTTTCAGGCCGAATGGAATTGCAGATACAAATGCATAAGTTCTTCTCAGAAAGCTGGTAGATACGGCCCAATTGACATTATAGTACAAATTCAGGAAAAAAAGGAATGGGTATAGTTTGTAGTGCAGCACACCAAAGAAAGCACAAGTCTTTTCATTATAAGCATGAAATTTTGGGGCCGAACAAAATCACAGGTGGAATGTCGCACATTCTCTCCCAGAAAGTTTCCAGTCATGGTCCAATTTACTAGAAAGCACGACTTTGGATAAGAATGCGTATGTAAAAATGGTGCTCAAACACACCTAACAAAGCAGAATTGTTTTCATTATAAATATGAAACTTTTAGTCCGAATGGAGTTATAGATAAAATGCAAACATTCTCTCCCAGAACCTCCTACACATGACCGAAATTACTGGATAGCACAACTTTGGGAAAGAAAGCAGTGGGTTTATTTTGTAGTCAAACTCACCTAGAAAAGTACAAGTCTTTTCATTATAAGTGAGAATCTCTAATCCTAAAGAAGTACTAGATACACACGCATGAGTTCTCTCAGAGTAAGCAGCTAGCCATAGCCAAATTTACAGGATAGCATAACTTTGGGAAATAAAACAGTGGGTGTATTTTTTAGTGAAAGACACTTACGACAGCAGAAGTCTTTTCATTATAAGTGTGAACCTCTTAGACCTAAAGGAGTATTAGATACACTCCAATGAGTTCTCCCAGAGAGAGATCCATGCTATCCATGGCCCAATTGACAGGATAGCACAATTTTGGGAATGAAAGCAGTGGGTGCATTTTTGTAGTCAAACTCACCTGGACAGCAGAAGCCTTTTCATTACAAGTATGAACCTCTGAGGCCTAAAAAAGTATTAGATACACACGCATGAGTTCTCTCAGAGAAAGCTGCTAGCCATGGCCCAGTTACAGGATAGCAAAACTTTGGGAAAGCAAGCTGTGGGTGTTTTTTTTAGTCAATGACATTAATAGGACCAGAAGTCTTTTCGTTATACGTATTGAAATTTTAGGCGGAATACACTTACAGATACAAATGCATACATTGTCTCAGAGAGAGATGCTATACATTCCTAATTTACATGGTAGCACAGCACGGGCAAATAAAGCAGTGGATATAGTTTTTAGTCAAACACACCTAAAAATGGAGATGTCTTTTAATTAGAAGTATGAAGCTTTCAGGCCGAATTAAGTTACAGATACAAATGCATACATTCTAACCCAGAAATCTGATAGGCATGCCCAATTTGCACGATACTACAAGACTGGGAAAGAAAGCAATGGGCATAGTTTGTAGTGCAACAAAGAAAATGAAGCAGAAGTCTTTTCATTATAAGTATGAAACTTAACAGCATAATGCAGTTACAGGTACAAAGGGATACATTGTCTCAGACATAGCTGCCAGATATGCCAAATTTACAGGATAGCAGAAATTGATAAATAATGCAGTAGGTATGGTTTGTAGTCAAACACACCTAAAACAGAAGATGTCTTTTAATTATAACTGTGAAACATTTTGACCGTTTGGAATCACAGATAGAATCATACGCATTCACCTTATGAACCTGTTAGACGTGACACGATTTGAAATACAGCAGAACTTTGGGAAAGAAACCGCTGGGTACACTTTGTAGTCAAACACACCTAATAAAGCATAAGTCTTTTCATTATGAGTGTGAAATTTTTTAGCCGAATGAAATCACAAGTAGAATGGTATACATCCTCTCTCAGACAGTTTCCTGTCGTACCCCTATATGCTGGAGACCACAACTTTGGAAAAGAAAGCGTGGGTAAAGTTTGTAGTCAATCTCGGCTAAGATACAATAAGCCTTTTCATTATAAGTATGAACCTCTTAGTACTAAAGTAGTATTAGAGACACACCCATGAATTCTCTCAGAGTAAGCTGCTAGCCATGGCCCATTTGCAGGATACCACAACTTTGCGAAAGGAACCAGTGGGTTATATTTCAGTCAAAGACACTGAAGAGAGCAGAAGTCTTTTCATTATAAGTTTAAAACTTTTAGGCGGAATGCACTTAGAGATTCAAATACATACATTGTCTCAGAGAAAGCTGCTATACATGCCCAAATTACAGGATAGCACAGCTTTGGGAAATAAGGCAGTGCGTATAGTTTTTAGTCAAACACACCTAAAAAAGGAGATGTCTTTTAATTAGAAGTATGAAGCTTTCAGGCCGAATGGCGTTAGAGATACAAATACATAAGTTCTTCCCAGAAAGTTCCTCGATGTGGCCCAATTGACATTATAATACAACTTCAGGAAAAAAAGGAATGGGTCTGGTTTGTAGTGCCACACACCAAAGTAAGCAGAAGTGTTTTCATTATAAGTATGAAATTTTTCCCGAAAAAAATCACAGGTGGAATGTCATACATTCTCTGCAAAAAGTTTCCAGTCATGGTCCAATTTACTAGAGAGCACAACTTTGGATAAGAAAGCGTGGGTAAAATTTGTGGTCAAACACACAACACACTTAACAAAGCCAAAGTCTTTTCATTATAAATATGAAACTTTTAGTCCAAATGGAGTTACAGATACAAATGCAAACATTTTCTCCCAGAAACCTGCTACACATCACCCAATTTACTGGATAGCACAACTTTGGGAAAGAAAGCAGTGGGTTTATTTTGTAGTCAAAGTGACCTAGGAAAGTACAAGTCTTTTCATTATGAGTATGAACCTCTTGGGCCTAAAGGACTATTAGATACACACCCATGAGTTCTCTCAGAGAAAGCAGCTAGCCATGGCCGAATTTACAGGATAGCATAACTTTGGGAAAGAAAGCAGTGGGTGTATATTTTAGTGAAAGACACTTATGAGAGCAGAAGTCTTTTCATTATAAGTGTCAACCTCTTAGGCCTAAAGGAGTATCAGATACACTCCTATGAGTTCTCCCAGAGAAAGCTGCTAGCCATGGACCAATTGACAGGATAGCACAACTTTGGGAAAGAAAGCAGTGGGTGTATTTTCTAGTCAAACTCACGTAGGACAGCACAGCATTTTCATTATAAGTATGAACCTCTAAGGCCTAAAAAAGTATTAGATACACACACATGAGTTCTCTCAGAGAAAGCTGCTAGTCATGGCCAAGTTACAGGATAGCAAAACTTTGGTAAAGAAAGCAGTGGGTGTATTTTTATACAATGACATTTATGAGAGTAGGATTCTTTTCAATATAAGTGCGGAATGCACTTACAGATACAAAGGCATTCATTGTCTCAGAGAAAGGTGCTAGTCATTTCCAATCTACAGGATAGCCCAGCTCTGGCAAATAAATCAGTGGGTATAGTTTTTAGTCAAACACACCTAAAAAAGGAGATGTATTTTAATTCGAAGTATGAAGCTTTCAGGCCGAATTCAGTTACAGATACAACTGCATACATTCTAACCCAGAAATCTGATAGGCATGCCCAATTTGCACGATACTACAAGACTGGGAAAGAAAGCAATGGGCATAGTTTGTACTGCAACACAGCAAATGAAGCAGATGTCTTTTCAGTATAAGTATGAAACTTTAAGGCATAATGCAGTTACAGGTACAAAGGGATACATTGTCTCAGACATAGCTGCTAGATATGCCAAATTTATAGGATAGCACAGCTTGATAAATAAAGCAGTAGGTATGGTTTGTAGGCAAACACACCTGAAACAGAAGATGTCCTTTAATTATAACTGTAAAACATTTTGACCGTTTGGAATCAAGATAGAATGACATGCATTAACCCCATGAAGGTGTTAGAAGTGACACAATTTGAAGTATACCACAACATTGGGAAAGAAACCACTGGGTACAGTTTGTAGTCAAACACACCGAATAAAGCATAAGTCTTTTCATTATAAGTGTGAAATTATTTGGCCGAAGGAAATCACAGGTGGAATGTCATACATTGTCTCCCAGAAAGTTTCCAGTCATGGTCCAATTTCCTAGAGAGCACAACTTTGGATAAGAAAGCGTGGGTAAAATTCGTCGTCAAACACACCTAACAAAGCAGAAGTCTTTTCATTTATAAGTATGAATCTTTTATTCCCAATGGAGTTACAGATACAAATGCAAAAATTCTCTCATAGAAACCCGCTACACATGACCCAATTTACTGTATAGCACAACTTTTGGAAAGAAAGCAATGTGTTTATTTTGTATTCAAACTCACCTAGGAAAGTACAAGTCTTTTCATTGTAAGTATGAACCTCCTAAGACTAGAGGAGTATTAGATACACACCCATGAGTTCTCTCAGAGAAAACAACTAGCCATGGCCGAATTTACAGGATAGCATAACTTTGGGAAAGAAAGCGGTGGGTGTATTTTTTAGTGAAAGACAGTTACAAGAGCAGAAGTCTTTTCATTATCAATGTGAACCTCTTAGGCCTAAGGGAATATTAGATACACTCCTATGAGTTCTCCGAGAGAAAGCTGCTAGCCATGGCCCAATTGACAACATTGCACAACTTTGGGAAAGAAAGCAGTGGGTGTATTTTGTAGTCGAACTCACCTAAGACAGCACAAGCCTTTCATTATAAGTATGAAACTCTTAGGCCTAAAGGAGTATTAGATACGCACGCACGAGTTCTCTCAGAGAAAGCTGCAAGCCATGGCCAAGTTACAGGATAGAAACACTTACGGAAAGAAAGCTGTGGGTGTATTTTTTAGTCAATGACATTTATGAGACCAGAATTCTTTCATCATAAGTATCAAAATTTTAGGCTGAATGCACTTACAGGTACAAACGCATACATTGTCTCAGAGAAAGCTGCTAGTCATTCCCAACTTACAGGATAGCACAGCACTGGGAAATGAGCAGAGGTTATAGTTTTTAGTCAAACACATAAAAAAAAAGGAGCTGTCTTTTAATTAGAAGTATGAAGCTTTCAGGCCGAATTGAGTCACAGATACAAATGCATACCTCCTAACCCTGAAATCTGCTATTCATGCCCAATTTTCAGGATACCACAAGATTGGGAAAGAAAGCAATGGACATAGTTTGTATTGCAACACAGCAAATGAAGCAGAAGTCTTTTCAGTATAAGTATTAAACTTTAAGGCATAATGCAGTTACCGGAACAAAGGGATACATTGCCTCAGAGATAGCTGCTACACATGTCAAATTTACAGGATAGCACAGCTTGATAAATAAAGCAGTAGGTATGGTTTGTAGTGAAACACACCTAAAACAGAAGATGTTTTTTAATTATAACTGCGAAACATTTTGACTGACTGGAATCCGAGAGAGAATCACATTCATTCACCCCATGAAGCTGTCAGACGTGACATGACTTGAAAGGTAGCACAACTCTGGGAAAGAAACCACTGGGTAGAGTTTGTAGTCAAACACACCTAACAAAGCACAAGTCTTTTCATTATAAGTGTGAAATTTTTTGACCGAATGAAATCACAGGTACAATGGCATACACACACTCGCAGACAGTTTTCTGTCGTGGCCCAATATCCTGGAGAGCACAACTTTGGGAAAGGAAGCGTGGGTAAAGTTTTTGTTCAATCTCGCCTAAGACAGCACAAGTCTTTTCATTATAAGTATGAACCTCTTTGTCCTAAAGGAGTATGAGATACACACTCATGAATTCTCTCAGAGTAAGCTCGTAGTGATGGCCCAATTTACAGCATAGCACTACTTTGGGAAAGAAAGCAGTGTGTTTATTTTTTAGTCAAAGGCACTTATGACAGCAGAAGTCTTTTCATTGTAAGTTTGAAACTTTTAGGCGGAATGCACTTAGAGATTCACACGCATACTTTGTCTCGGAGAAAGCTGCTAGACATGCCCAATTTACAGAAGAGCACAGCTTTGGGAAATAAGGCAGTGGGTTTAGTTTATAATCAAACACACTTGAAAAAGGAGATGTCTTTTAATAAGAAGTATCAAGTTTTCAGGCCAAATGGAGTTACAGATACAAATGCATAGTTCTTACCAGAAATCTGCTAGATATGGCCCAATTGACATTGTAGTACAACTTCAGGGTAAAAAGGAATGGGTACAGTTTGTAGTGCAACACACCAGGGAAAGCAGAAGTCTTCTCATTATAAGCATGAAATTTTGGTGCCGAACTAAATCACAGGTGGAATGTCATACATTATCTCCCAGAAAGTTTCCAGTCAAGGTCCAATATACCAGAGAGCACAACTTTGGATAAGAAAGCGTGGGTAAAATTTGTGTTCAAACACATGTAACAAAGCAGAAGTCTTTTCCTTATAAGCATAAAACTTTTAGTTCCAATGGAGCTACAGAAAAAATGCAAACATTGTCTGCCAGAAACCTGCTACACAGAACCCAATTTACTGGCTAGTACAAATTTAAAAAGAAAGCAGTGCGTTTATTTGGTAGTCAAACTCACCTAGGAAACTACAAGTCTTTTCACTGTAAGTATGAACCTCTCAGGCCTAAAGGAGTGTTAGGTACACACCCATGAGTTCTCTCAGAGAAAGCAGCTAGCCATGGACGAATTTACAGGGTAGCATATCTTTGGGAAAGAAAGCAGTGGGTATATTTTTCAGTGAAATACACTTATGAGAGCAGAAGTCTTTTCATTATAAGTGTGAACCCATTAGGGTTAAAGGAGTATTAGATACAATCCTATGAGTTCTCCCATAGAAAGCTGCTAGCCATGGCCCAATTGACATGATACCACAACTTTGGGAAAGAAAGCAGTGGGTATATTTTGTAGTCAAACTTACCTAGGACACACAAGACTTTTCATTATAAGTATGAACCTCTTAGGCCTAAAAAAGTATTAGATACACACGCATGAGTTCTCTCAGAGAAAGCTGCCAGGCATGACCAAGTTACAAGATAACAAAACTTTGGGAAAGAAAGCTGTGGGTGTATTTTTTTAATCAATGACATTTACGAGAGTAGAATTGTTTTCATTACGAGTATCAAAAATTTAGTCGGGATACACTTACAGATACTAACGCATACATTGTCTCAGAGAAAGCTGCCAGTCATTCCCAATTTACAGGGTAGCACAGCATTGGCAAATAAAGCAGTCGGCATAGTTTTTAGTGAAACACACCAAACAAAGAGATGACTTTTAATTAGAAGTCTGAAGTTTCCAGGCCGAATGGATTTAAATATACAAATGCATACATTCTAACCCAGAAATCTGCTAGGCATGCCCAATTTAAGGATACCACAAGATTGGGAAAGAAAGGAATGGGCATAGTTTGTAGTGCAACACAGCAAATGAAGCAGAAGTCTTTTCATTATAAGTATGAAACTTTAAGGCATAATGCAGCTACAGGTACAAAGGGATACATTTTCTCAGAGACGGGTGCTAGACATGCCAAATTTACAGGATAGCACAGCTTGATAAATAAAGCAGTAGGTATAGTTTATACACAAGCACACCTACAACAGAAGATGTCTTTTAATTATAACTGCAAAACATTTTGATCGACTGGAATCACAGATAGAATCACCTGCATTCACCCCATGAAGCTGTTAGACGTGACTCGACTTGAAGGATAGCACAACTTTGGGAAGAAAACACTGGGTACGGTTTGTATTGAAACACACCTAATAAAGCACAAGTCTTTTCATTATAAGTGTGAAATTTTTTGGCTGAGTGACATCACAGGTAGAATGGCTTACATCCTCTCTCAGACAGTTTCCAGTCGTGGCCCAATATACTGGAGAGCACAACTATGGAAAAGAAAGCGTGGGTAAAGTTTGTAGTCAATCTCGCTTAAGAGAGCACAAGTCTTTTCATTATAAGTATGAACCACTTAGTCCTAAAGGAGTATTAGATACACACCCATGAATTCTCTCAGAGTTAGCTGCTAGCCATGGCCCAATTTACAGGATAGCACAACTTTTCGAAAGAAAGCAGTGGGTTTATTGTTTAGTCAAGGCAGTTGTGAGAGCAGAAGACTTTTCATTATAGGTTTGAAACTTTTAGGGGGAATGCACGTAGAGATTCAAATGCATACATTGTCTCACAGAAAGCTGCTAGACATGCCCAATTTACAGGATAGCACTGCTTTGGGAAATAAGGCAGTGGGTATAGTTTTTAGTCAGACATACCTAAAAAAGGAGATGTCTTTTAATTAGAAGTATGAAGCTTTCAGGCCGAATGGTGTTACAAATACAAATGCATAAGTTATTCCCAGAAAGTTCCTAGATATGGCCCAATTGACATTGTAGTACAACTACAGGACAAAAAGGAATGGGTACAGATTGTAGTGCAACAACCAGAGAAAGCAGAAGTCTTTTCATTATAAGCATGAAATTTTGGGGCCGAAGGAAATCACAGGTGGAATGTCATACATTGTCTCCCAGAAAGTTTCCGGTCATGGTCCAATTTCCTAGTGAGCACAACTTTGGATAAGAAAGTGTGGGTAAAATTGTGGTCAATAACACCTAACAAAGCAGAGGTCTTTTCATTATAAGTATGAAACTTTTAGTCCGATTGGAGTTACAGAAACAAATGGAAACATTCTCTCCCAGAAACCTGCTACATGACCCAATTTACTGCATAGCACAACTTTGGGAAAGAAAGCCGTGTGTTCATTTTGCAGTCAAACTGACCTAGGAAAGTACAAGTCTTTTCATTGTAAGTATGAACTTCTTAGGTCTGAAGGAGTAGTAGATACACACCCATGAGTTCTCTCTGAGAATACAGATAGCCATGGACATATTTATAGGATACCATAAGTTTTGGAAATAAAGCAGTGGGGTTTTTTTTAGTGAAAGACACTATGAGAGCAGAAGTACTTTCATTATCAATGTGACCCTCTTAGGCCTAAAGGAATATTAGATACACTCCTATGAGTTCTCCGAGAGAAAGCTGCTAGCGATGGACCAATTGACAACATTGCACAACTTTGGGAAAGAAAGCAGTGGGTGTATTTTGTAGTGGAAGTCACCTAGGACAGCACTGTACTTTCATTATAAGTATGAACCTCTTAGGCCTAAAGGAGTATTATATACACACCCATGAGTTCTCTCAGAGAAAGCTGCTAGCCATGGCCAAGTTACAGGATAGCAAACTTTGGGAAAGAAAGCTGGGTGTATTTTTCAGTCAATGACATTTATGAGAGCAGAATTCTTTTCATTATAAGTATCAAAATTTTAGGCGGAATTCACTTACAGATACAAAGCATACATTGTCTCAGAGAAAGCCGCTAGTCATTCCCAATTTACAGAATAGCACAGCACAGACAAATAAAGTAGAGGGTATAGTTTTTAGTCAAACACACCTAAATAAGGAGATGTCTTTTAATTAGATATATGAAGCTCTCAGGCCGAATTGAGTTACAGATAGAAATCCATACGTTCTAACCGAGAAATCTTCCAGGCACTCCCAATTTACAGGATACCACAAGATTAGGAAAGAAAGCAATGGACACAGTTTGTAGTGTAACACAGCAAATGAAGCAGAAGTCTTTTCAGTATAAGTATTATACTTTAAGGCATAATGCAGTTACAGGAACAAAGGGATACATTGCCTCCGAGATAGCTGCTAGACATGTCAAATTTACAGGATAGCACAGCTTGATAAACAAAGCAGTAGGTATAGTTTGCAGTCAAACACACCTAAAACAGAATATGTCATTTAATGATAACCGGGAAACATTTTGAGCGATTGGAATCACAGAATCACCTGCATTCACGCCATGAAGCTGTTAGACGTGACACGACTTGAAGGATAGCACAACTTTGGGAAAGAAACCACTGGGTACAGTTTGTAGTCAGACACACCTAATAAACCACAAAACTTTTCATTATAAGTGTGAAATTTTTAGCCGAATAAAGTCACAGGATCAATGACACACATCCTCACTCAGACAATTTGCAGTCGTGACCCAATATACTGGAGAGCACAACCTTGGAAAGGAAAGCGTGGGTAAAGTTTGTAGTCAATCCCTCCTAAGACAGCAGAAGAGTTTTCATTATAAGTATGAACCCCTAGTCCTAAAGGAGTATTAGACACAGACCCATGAATTCTCTCAGAGTAAGCTGCTAGTGACGGCCCATACAGGATAGCACAACTTTGGGAAAGGAAGTAGTGGGTTATTTTTCAGTCAAAGATATTGATAAGAGCAGAAGTCTTTTCATTATATGTTTGAAACTTTTAGGCAGAATGCACTTAGAGATTAAATGCATACATTGTCTCACAGAAAGCTGCTAGACATGCCCAATTTACAGGATAGCACCTCTTTGGTAAATAAGGCTGTGGGTATAGTTTTTAGTCAAACACACCTAGAAAAGGAGATGTCTTTTAATTAGAAGTATGAAGCTTTCAGGCCGAATGGCATTACAAATACAAATGCATATGTTCTTCCCAGAAAGCTCCTAGATATGGACCAATTGACATTATAGTACGCCTTCTAGAAAAGGAGGAATGGGTCTAGTTTGTAGCCAACACACCAAAGAAAGCAGAAGTCTTTTCATTGTAAGTACGAAGTTTTTTGGCCGAAAAAATCACAGGTGGAATGTGATACATTCTCTTCCAAAAAGTTTCCAGTCATGGTCCAATTTACTAGAGAGCACAACTTTGGATAAGAAAGCATGGGTAAAATTCGTGGGCAAACACACCTAAAAAACCGGAAGTCTTTTTACTATAGTATGAAACTTTTAGTCCCATGGATTTACAGATACAAATGCAAACATTCTCTCGAGAAAACTGCTACACATGAACCCAATTTACTGGATATCACAACTTTGGCAAAGAAAGCAGTGTGTTTATTTTGCATTCAATCTCACCTAGGAAAGTACAGCCTTTACAGTATAAGCATGAACCTCTTATGCCTAAAGGAGTATTAGATACACTCCTATGAGTTCTCCCAGAGAAAGCTGCTAGCCATGGCCCAATTGACAAAATAGACAGAACTTTGGGAAAGAGCGGTGGGTGTTTTTTCTAATCAATGACATTTATGAGAGCAACATTCTTTTCATTATAAGTATCAAAATTTTAGGTGGAATGCACTTACAGATACAAACACATACATTGTCTGAGAGGAAGATGCTGGTAAATCCCAACTTACAGGATAGCACAGCACTGGTAAATAAATCAGTGGGTATAGTTTTTAGTCAAACACACATAAAAAAAGGAGACGTCCTTTAATTAGAAATATGAGGCTTGAGGCCGAATTGAGTTTTTTTACAAATGCATACATTCTAACCCAGAAACCTGCGAGGCATGCCCAATTGACAGGATACCACAAGATTGGGAAAGAAACAATGGGCATAGTTTGTAGTGCAACAAAGCAAATGAAGCAGAAGTCTTTTCATTACAAGTATGAAACTTCAAGGCATAATGCAGTTATAGGAACAAAGGGATACATTGCCTCAGAGAGAGCTTCTAGACATGCCAAATTTACAGGATAGCACAGCTTGATAAATAAAGCAGTAGGTATGATTTGTGGTGAAAACACCTAAAGCAGAAGATGTCTTTTAAGTATAACTGCGAAATATTTTGGCCGACTGGAATCACGGATAGAATCACATGCATTCACCCCATGAAGCTGTTAGATGTGACACGACTTGAAGGATACCACAACTTTGGGAAAGAAACCACTGGGTACAGTTTGTAGTCAAACACACCTAAGTGTGTTTTTTCATTGTAAGTGTGACATTTTTTGGCTGAATGAAATCACAGGTAGAATGGCATACATCCTCTCTCAGACAGTTTCCAGCAGTGGCCCAATATCCTGGAGAGCACAAGTTTGGAAAGCAAAGCATGGGCAAAGTTTGTAATCAATCTCGCCTAAGATAGCACAAGTCTTTTCATTATAAGTATGAACCTCTCAGCCCTAAAGGAGTAGCAGATACACACCCATGAATTATCTCAGAGTAAGCTGGTAGCCATGGCCCAATTGACAGGATAGCATCACTTTACGAATGAAAGCAGTGGGTGTATTTTGCAGTGAAACTCACCTAGGACAGCACAAGCCTTTTCATGATAAGTATGAACCTGTTAGTCCTAAAGGAGTAGCAGATACACACCTATGAATTTTCTCTGAGTTAGCTGGTAGCCTTGGCCCAATTGACAGGATAGCAAAACTTTGCAAATGAAAGCAGTGGGTGTATTTTGTACTCAAAGACACTTATGAGAGCAGAAGTCTTTTCATGATAAGTATGAACCTCTTAGGCCTAAAGGAGTATTAGATACACACCCATGAGTTCTCTCAGACAAAGCAGCTAGCCATGGCCGAATTTACAGGATAGCATAACTTTGGGAAAGAAAGCTGTGGGTGTATTTCTTAGTGAAAGGCACTTATGAGAGCAGAAGTCTTTTCATGATAAGTGTGAACCTCTTAGCCCTAAAGGAGTAATAGATACACTCCTATGAGTTCTCATAGAGAAAGCTGCTAACCATGGGCCAACTGAAAAAATACACACAACTTTGGGAAAGAAAGCAGTGGGTGTGTTTTGTAGTCAAACTCACCTAGGACAGCACAAGCCTTTCATTATATTATGAACCTCTTAGGCCTAAAGGAGTATTAAATACACAGGCATGAATTCTCTCAGAGAAAGCTGCTAGCCATAGCCAAGTTACAGGGTTTCAAAACTTTGGGAAATAAAGCTGTGGGTGTATTTTTTCAATCAATGACATTTATGAGAGCAGAATTCTTTTCATTATAAGTATCAAAAATAAGGCAGAATGCACTTCCAGATACAAACGCATGCATTTTCTCAGAGAAATCTGCTAGTCATTCCCAATTTACAGGATAGCACAGCACTGGCAAATAAAGCAGTGGGTATAGTTTTTAGTCAAACACACCTAAAAATGGGGATGTCTTTTAACTAACTGTATGAAGCTTTCAGGCCGAATTGAGTTACAGATACAAATGCATTCATTCTAACCCAGAAATCTGCTAGGCATGCCCCATTTACAGGATACCACATGACTGGGAAAGAGAACAATGGGCATAGTTTGTAGTGCATCACAGCAAATGAAGCAGAAGTCTTTTCATTATAAGTATGAAACTTTAAGGCATACTGCAGCTACAGGTACAAAGGGATACATTGTTTCAGAGATAGTTGCTAGACATGCCAAATTTACAGGATAGCATAGCATGGTAAACAGAGCAGTAGGTATGATTTGTGGTCAAACACAGCTAAAACAGAAGATGCCTTTTAATTATAACTGCGAAACATTTTCAGCGACTGGAATCACAGATAGAATCACCTGCATTCACGCCATGAAGCTGTTAGACGTGACACAACTTGAAGGATAGCACAACTTTGGGAAAGAAACCAATGGGTACAGTTTGTAGTCAAGCACACCTAATAAAGCACAAGTCTTTTCATTATATAAGTGCGAAATTTTTTGGCCGAATGAAATCACAGGTAGAATGGCATACATCCTCTCTCAGACAGTTTGCAGGCGTGGCCCAATATCCTGGAGAGCACAACTTTGGAAAGAAAGGGTGGATAAAGTTTGTAGTCAATCTTGCCTAAGATAGCACAGGTCTTTTTATTATAAGTATGAACCTCCTGGTCCTAAAGGAGTAGCAGATACACACCCATGAATACTCTCAGAGTAAGCTGGTAGCCATGGCCCAATTGACAGGATAGCACAACTTTAGGAAAGGAAGCAGTGGGTTTATTTCATAGTTCAAGACACTTATGAGAGCAGAAGTCTTTAGAATATAAGTTTGAAACTTTTAGGCGGAATGCACTTCCAGATACAAACGCTTACATTTTCTCAGAGAACTCTGCTAGTCATTCCCAATTTACAGGATAGCACAGCACTGGAAAATAAAGCAGTGGGTATAGTTTTTAGTCAAGCACACCTAAGAAAGGAGATGTCTTTTAACTAGAAGGATGAAGCTTTCAGGCCCAATTGAGTTACAGATACAAATGCATACATTCTAACCCAGAAATCTGCTACGCATGCCCAATTTACAGGATATCACAAGACTGCGAAAGAGAGCAATGGGCATAGTTTGTAGTGCATCACAGCAAATGAAGCAGAAGTCTTTTCATTATAAGTATGAAACTTTAAGTCATACTGCAGTTACAGGTACAAAGGGATACATTGTTTCAGAGATAGTTGCTAGACATGCCAAATTTACAGGGTAGCACAGCATGGTAAATAAAGCAGTAGGTATGATTTGTAGTCAAACACAGCTAAAACAGAAGATGCCTTTTAATTATAACTGCGAAACACTTTGACCAACTGGAATCAAAGATAGAATAACACGCATTCACCCCATGAAGATGTTAGACTTGACACGACTTGAAGAATGGCACAATTTTGGGGAAGAAACCACTGGGTACAGTTTGTAGTCAAACACACCTAATAAAGCACAAGGCTTTTGATTATAAGTGTGAAACTTTTTGGCCGAATGAAATCACAGGTAGAATGGCATACATCCTCTCTCAGACAGTTTGCAGGCGTGGCCCAATATCCTGGTGAGCACAACTTTGGAAAGAAAGGGTGGATAAAGTTTGTAGTCAATCTCGCCTAAGATAGCACAGGTCTTTTCATTATTAGTATGAACCTCTTAGTCCTAAAGGAGTAGCAGATACACACCCATGAATTCTCTCAGAGTAAGCTGGTAGCCATGGCCCAACTGACAGGATAGCACAACTTTAGGAAAGGAAGCAGTGGGTTTATTTCATAGTCCAAGACACTTATGAGAGCAGAAGTCTTTGGAATATAAGTTTGAAACTTTTAGGCGGAATGCACTTAGAGATTCAAATGCATACATTGTCTCAGAGAAAGCTGCTAGTCATTCCCAATTTACAGGATAGCACAGCACTGGCAAATAAAGCAGTCGGTATAGATTTTAGTCAAACACACCTAAAAAAGGAGATGACTTTTAATTAGAAGTATGAAGCTTGCAGGCCGAATTGAGTTACAGATACAAATGCATACATTCCAACCCAGAAATCTCCTAGGCATGCTCAATTTACAAGATACCACAAGATTGGGAAAGAAAACAATGGGCATAGTTTGTAGTGCAACACAGCAAATCGAGCAGAAGTCTTTTCATTATAGGTATGAAACTTTAAGGTATAAATCAGTTCCAGGTACAAAAGGATACATTCTCTCAGAGATGGGTGCTAGACATGCCAATTTTACAGGATAGCACAGCTTGAAAAACAGAGTAGTAGGTATCGTTTGTAGTCAAACACACCTAAATCAGAAGAGGTCTTTTAATTATAACTGGGAAACATGTTGAGCGACTGGAATCACAGATAGAATCACCTGCATTCACCCCATGAAGCTGTTAGACGTGACACGACTTGAAGGATAGCACAACTTTGGGAAAGAAACCACTGGGTACGGTTTGTAGTCAAGCACACCTAATAAAGCACACGTCTTTTCATTATGTAAGTGTGAAATTTTGTAGCCGAATGAAATCACAGGAACAATGGCACACATCCTCTCTCATACAGTTTCCAGTCGTGACCCAATATACTGGAGAGCACAACTTTGGAAAGGGAAGCGTGGGTACAGTTTGTAGTCAATCCCTCCTAAGACAGCAGAAGACTTTTCATCGTAAGTAGGAACCTCTTAGTCTGAAAGGAGTATTAGACACACACCCATGAATTCTCTCAGAGTAAGCTGCAAGCCATGGCCCATTTACAGGACAGCACAATTTTGGCAAAGGAAGCACAGGGTTATTTTTCAGTCAAAGACACTGATGAGAGCAGAAATCTTTTCATTATAAGTTTGCAACTTTTAGGCGGAATGCACCTAGAGATTCAAAGTCATACATTGTCTCACAGAAAGCTGCTAGACATGCCCAATTTACAGGATAGCACAGCTTTGGGAAATAAGGCAGTGGGTATGGTTTTTAGTCAAACACACCTAAAAAAGGAGTTGTCTTTTAATTAGAAGTATGAAGCTTTCAGGCCGAATGGCGTTACAAATACCAATGCATAAGTTCTTCCCAGAAAGCTCCTAGACATGGACCAATTGACATTATAGTGCACCTTCAGGAAAAGAAGGAATGGGTCTAGTTTGTAGTGCAACACACCAGAGAAAGCAGAAGTCTTTTCATTGTAAGTATGACATTTTTTGGCCGAAAAAATCACAGGTGGAATGTCATACATTCTCTCCCAAAAAGTTTCCAGTCATGGTCCAATTTACTAGAGAGCACAACTTTGGATAACAAAGCGTGGGTAAAATTCGTGGTCCAACACACCTAAAAATGCAGAAGTCTTTTCACTATAGGTATGAAACTTTTAGTCCCAATGGAGTTCCAGATACAAATGCAAACATTCTCTCCCACAAACCTGCTACACATGAACCCAATTTACTGGATAGCACAACTTTGGGAAAGAAAGCACTGTGTTTACTTTGCAGTCAATCTCACCTAGGAAGTGCAGCCTTTTCATTATAAGTATGAACCACTTAGGCCTAAAGGAGTATTAGATAACACCCATGAGTTTTCTCAGAGAAAGCTGCTAGCCATGGCCAAGTTACAGGATAGCAAAACTTTGGGAAAGAAAGCTGTGGATGTATTTTTCAGTCAATGACATTTATGAGAGCAGAATTCTTTTCATTATAAGTATCAAAATTTTAGGTGGAATGCACTTCCAGATGCAAACGCATACATTGTCTCAGAGGAAGATGCTGGTCATTCCCAATTTACAGGATAGCACAGCACAGGTAAATAAAGCAGTGGGTATAGTTTTTAGTCAAACACACCTAAAAAAGGAGATGTCCTTTAATTAGAAGTCTGAAGCTTGAGGCTGAATTCAGTTCCTTTACAAATGCATACATTCTAACCCAGAAATCTGCGAGGCATGCCCAATTTACAGGATACCGCAGGATTGGGAAAGACACAATCGGCATAGTTTGTAGTGCAACACGCAAATGAAGCAGAAGTCTTTTCATTATAAGTATGAACCTTCAAGGCATAATGCAGTTACAGGAACAAAGGGATACATTGCCTCAGAGAGAGCTGCTAGACATGCCAAATTTACAGGATAGCACAGCTTGATAAATAAAGCAGTAGGTATGATTTGTGGTGAAAACACCTAAAGCAGAAGATGTCTTCTAAGTATAACTGCGAAATATTTTGGCCGACTGGAATCATGGAGAGAATCACATGCATTCACCCCATGAAGCTGTTAGACGTGACACGACTTGTAGGATAGCACAACTTTGGGAAAGAAACCACTGGGTACAGTTTGTAGTCAAACACACCTAATAAAGCAAAAGTCTTTTCATTGTAAGTGTGACATTTTTTGGCCGAATGAAATCACAGGTAGAATGGCATACATCCTCTCTCAGACAGTTTCCAGTCGTGGCCCAATATCCTGGAGAGCACAAGTTTGGAAAGGAAAGCGTGGGCAAATTTTGTAATCAATCTCGCCTAAGATAGCACAAGTCTTTTCATTATAAGTATGAACCTCTTAGCCCTCAAGGAGTAGCAGATACACACCCATGAATTATCTCAGAGTAAGCTGGTAGTCGTGGCCCAACTGACAGGATAGCACTACTTTACGAATGAAAGAAGTGGGTGTATTTTGCAGTGAAACTCACCTAGGACAGCACAAGCCTTTTCATGATAAGTATGAACCTCTTAGTCCTAAAGGAGTAGCAGATACACACCTATGAATTCTCTCAGAGTAAGCTGGTAGCCATGGCCCAATTGACAGGATAGCACAACTTTGGGAATGAAAGCAGTGGGTGTATTTTGTGGTGAAAGACACTTATGAGAGCAGAAGTCTTTTCATGATAAGTGTGAACCTCTTAGGCCTAAAGGAGTATTAGATACCCTCCTATGAGTTGTCCCAGAGAAAGCTGCTAGCCATGGCCCAATTGACAAAATACACACAACTTTGGGAAAGAAAGCAGTGGGTGTATTTTGTAGTCAAACTCACCTAGGACAGCACAAGCCTTTCATTATAATATGAACCTCTTAGGCCTAAAGGAGTATTAGATACACAGGCATGAGTTCTCTCAGAGAAAGCTGCTAGCCATGGTCAAGTTACAGGATAGCAACACTTTGAGAAACAAAGCTGTGGGTGAATTTTTCAGTCAATGACATTTATGAGAGCAGAATTCTTTTCATTATAAGTATCAAAATTATAGGCGGAATGCACTTCCAGATACAAACGCATACATTGTCTCAGAGGAAGATGCTGGTCATTCCCAACTTACAGGATAGCACAGCACTGGTATATAAAGCAGTGGGTATAGTTTTTAGTCAAGCACACCTAAAAAAGGAGATGTCTTTTAACTAGAAGGATGAAGCTTTCAGGCCCAATTGAGTTACAGATACAAATGCATACATTCTAACCCAGAAATCTGCTAGGCATGCCCAATTTACAGGATACCACAAGACTGGGAAAGAGATCCATGGGCATAGTTTGTAGTGCAACAGAGCAAATTAAGCAGAAGTCTTTTCATTATAAGTATTAAACTTTAAGGCATACTGCAGCTACAGGTACAAAGGGATACATTGTTTCAGAGATAGTTGCTAGACATGCCAAATTTACAGGGTAGCACAGCATGGTAAATAGAGCAGTAGGTATGATTTGTAGTCAAACACAGCTAAAACAGAAGATGCCTTTTAATTATCACTGCGAAACATTTTGACCGACTGGAATCAAACATAGAATCACATGCATTCACCCCATTAAGATGTTAGACGTGACACGACTTGAAGAATGGCACAATTTTGGGGAAGAAACCACTGGGTTCAGTTTGTAGTCAGACACACCTAATAAAGCACAAGTCTTTTCATTATAAGGGTGAAATTTTTTGGCCGAATGAAATCACAGGTAGAATGGCATACATCCTCTCTCAGACAGTTTGCAGGCGTGGCCCAATATCCTGGAGAGCACAACTTTGGAAAGAAAGGGTGGATAAAGTTTGTAGTCAATCTCGCCTAAGATAGCACAGGTCTTTTCATTATAAGTATGAACCTCTTAGTCCTTAAGGAGTAGCAGATACAGACCCATGATTTCTCTCAGAGTAAGCTGGTAGCCATGGCCCAATTGACAGGATAGCACAACTTTAGGAAAGGAAGCAGTGGGTTTATTTCATAGTCCAAGACACTTATGAGAGCAGAAATCTTTGGAATATAAGTTTGGAAGCTTTAGGCGGAATGCACTTAGAGATTCAAATGCATACATTGTCTCACAGAAAGCTGCTAGACATGCCCAATTTACAGGATAGCACTGCTTTGGGAAATAAGGCAGTGGGTATGGTTTTTAGTCAAACACACCTAAAAAAGGAGATGTCTTTTAATTAGAAGTATGAAGCTTTCAGGCCGAATGGCGTTACAAATACAAATGCATAAGTTATTCCCAGAAAGTTCCTAGATATGGCCCAATTGACATTGTAGTACAACTACAGGACAAAAAGGAATGGGTACAGTTTGTAGTGCAACACACCAGAGAAAGCAGAAGTCTTTTCATTATAAGCATGAAATTTTGGGGCCGAAGGAAATCACAGGTGGAATGTCATACATTGTCTCCCAGAAAGTTTCCAGTCATGGTCCAATTAACTAGAGAGCACAACTTTGGATAGGAAAGCGTGGGTAAAATTCGTGGTCAAACACACCTAACAAAGCAGAGGTCTTTTCACTATCAGTATGAAACTTTTAGTCCGAATGGAGTTACAGATACAAATGCAAACATTCTTTCCCAGAAACCTGCTGCACATGACCCAATTTACTGGATAGCACAACTTTGGGAAAGAAAGCCATGTGTTTATTTTGTAGTCAAACTGACCTAGGAAAGTACAAGTCTTTTCAGGGTAAGTGTGAACCTCTTAGGCCTAAAGGAGTATTAGATACACACCCATGAGTTCTCTCAGAGAAATCTGCCAGCCATGGCCAAGTTACAGGATAGCAAACCTTTGGGAAACAAAGCTGTGGGTGTATTTTTTAGTCAATGATATTGATGAGAGCAGAATTCTTTTCCTTATAAGTATCAAAATTTTAGGCGGCAGGCACTTCCGGATACAAAGGCATACATTGTCTCAGAGAAAGCTGCTAGTCATTCCCAACTTACAGGATAGCACAGCATTGGCAAATAAAGCAGTCGGTATAGTTTTTAGTCAAACACAGCTAAAAAAAAACAAGATGTATTTTAATTAGAAGTATGAAGCTTTCGGGCCGAATAGTGTTACAGATACAAACGCATAAGTTCTTCCCAGAAAGCGGCTAGACATGGCCCAATTGACATTATAGTACGACTGCAGGATAAAAAGGAATGTTTATAGTTTCCAGTGCAACACACCAAAGAAAGCAGAAGTCTTTTCATTATACGCACGAAATTTTTTTGCCAAACGAAATCACATTTGGAATGTCATACATTGTCTCCCAGAAAGTTTCCAGTCATGGTCCAATTTACTAGAGAGCACAACTTTGGATAAGAAAGCGTGGGTAAAATTTGTGGTGAAAGACACCTAACAAAGCAAAAGTCTTATCATTATAATTATGAAACTTTTAGTCCGAATATAGTTACATATTCAGATGCAAACATTCTCTCCCAGAAACCTGCTACACATGACCCAATTTACTGGATAGCACAACTTTGGGAAAGAAAGCAGTGGGTTTATTTTGTAGTCAAACTCACCTAGGAAAGTAGACGTCTTTTCATTATAAGTTTGAACCTCTTAGGCCTAAAGGAGTATTAGATACACACCCATAAGTTCTCTCAGAGAAAGCAGTTAGCCGTGGCCTAATTTACAGGATAGCATAACTTTGGGAAAGAAAGCAGTGGGTGTATTTTTTAGTGAAATACACTTATGAGAGCAGAAGTCTTTTCATTATAAGTGTAAACCTCTTAGGCCTAAAGGAATATTAGATACACTCCTATGAGTTCTCCCAGCGAAAGCCGCTAGCCATGGCCCGATTGATAGGATAGCACAACTTTGGGAAAGAAAGCAGTGGGTGTATTTTGTAGTGAAACTCACTTAGGAAAGCACAATCCTTTTCATTATAAGTATTAACCTCTTAGGCCTAAAGGAGTATTAGATACACATGCATGAGTTCTCTCTGAGAAAGCTGCTAGCCATGGCCAAGTTACAGGATAGCAAAACTTTGGGAAAGAAAGTTGTGGGTGTATTTTTTAATCAATGACATTTATGAGAGCGGAATTCTTTTCACTATAAGTATCAAAATTTTAGGCCGAATGCACTTACAGATGCAAACGCATACATTGTGTCAGACAAAGTTGCTACTCTTTCCCAATTTACAGGATAGCACAGCACTGGAAAATAAAGCAGTGGGTATAGTTTTTAGTCAAACACACCTAAAAAAGTAGACGTCTTTTAATTAGAAGTATGAAGCTTTCAGGCTGAATTGAGTTACAGATACAAATGCATGTAACTAACCCGCAAATCAGCTAGGCATGCCCAATTTACAGGATACCACAAGATTGGGAAAGAAAACCATGGGCATATTTCTTACTGCAACACAGCAAATGAAGCAGAAGTCTTTTCATTATACGTATGAAACTTTAAGGCATAATGCAGCTACAGGTACAAAGGGATACATTGTCTCAGAGATAGTTGCTAGACATGCCAAATTTAAACTATAGCACAGCTTGATGAATAAAGCAGTAAGTATAGTTTGTAGTCAAACACACCTAAAAGAGAAGATGTCTTTTAACTATACCTCTGAAACATTGTGACCGACTAGAATTACAGATAGAATCACATGCATTCACCCCATGAAGCTGTTAGACGTGACACGATTTGAAGGAAAGCACAACTTTGGGAAAGAAGCCACTGGGTATAGTTTGTAGTCAAACACACCTAATAAAGCACATGTCTTTCATTATAAGTATGAAACTTTTTACCAAATGAAATCACAGATAGAATATCCTACATTCTCTTCCAGCAAGCTGCTATTCTTGGCCCATTTTAGTGAGTAGTACAACGTTGGGAAGAAAGCGTGGGTACATTTTGTAGTCAAAAATACCTAACAAAGCAAAAGTCTTTTCTTTATAATTATGAAATGTTTTGGCCGAATGATATCACAGGTCGAATGGCATATATTCTCTCCCTGAAAGTTTCCAGTCATGGTCCAATTTACTAGAGAGCACAACTTTGGAAAAGAAAGTGTGGGTTAACCTTTTAGTCAAACTCACCTAAGACAGCACAAGTCTTTTCATTATAAGTATGAACTTCTTAGTCCTAAAGGAGTATGAGATACACACCCATGAATTCTCTCAGAGTAAGCTGCTAGCCATAGCCCAATTGACAGGATAGCACAACTTTGGGAAAGAAAGCAGTGGGTTTTTTTTTTTAGTCAAAGACACTTACGAGAGCAGTTGTCTTTTCATTATAAGTTTGAAACTTTTAGGGGGAATGCCATTACAGATACAAACTCATACATTGTCTCAGAGAAAGTTGCTAGACATGCCCAATTTACAGGATAGCACAGCTTTGTGAAATAAAGCAGTGGGGATAGTTTTAGTCAAACAGAGCTAATAAAGGAGATGTCTTTTAATTAGAAGTATGAAGCTTTCAGTCCGAAAGGAGTTACAGATACAAATGCATAAGTTCCCCCCAGAAAGCTGCTATATATGGCCCAATTTACATTATAGTACAACTTCTGGAAAAAAAGCAATTGATATAGTTTATAGTGCAACATACCAAAGAAAGTAGAGTCTTTTCATTATAAATATGAAATTTTTGGCCTAATGAAATCACAGATGGAATGGCATATATTCTCTCCCAGAAAGTTTCCAGTCATGGTCGAATTCACTGGAGAGCACAAGTTTGGAAAAGAAAACATGGGTAAAATTAATAGTCAAACACAGCTAACACAGCAGAAGTCTGTCATTATAAGTATGATACTTCGGGCCCAATGGATTTAGAGATACAAACACATGCATTTCCTCCCAGAAATCTGATACACATAACCCAATTCACAGGGTACAATAGCTTTCGGAAATAAAGCAGTGCATATAGTTTGTAGACCAACACACCTAAGATAGCAGAAGTGTTTTCATTATAACTGTGAAACATTTTGAGCAAATGGAATCATAGAGAGAATCACATACATTGTCTCCCAGAAAGCTGTTAGATGTGGCTCCCTTTACAGGATAGCACAACTTTGGGAATGAAAGCAGTGGGTATAGATTGGAGTGAAACACACCTAATAAAGCAGAAGTCATTTGATTATAAGTATGAAACTTTTAGGAAGAATGCAGTTTTACATGCAAACGCATACCATCTCTCAGATAAAGCTGCTACGTATGGCCCAAATTACAGGATACCACAACTTTATTACAGAAAGCAATGGGTGTAATTTGTAGTGCAACACAGAAAAGAAAGTCGAAGTCTCTTCATTAGAAGCATGAAACTTTTTAACCCAATGAAATCACAGATAGAATGGCACACATTGTCTCCCAGAACGCTGCTAGTCATGCCCCAATTTACCGGATAGCACAACTTTGGGAAAGAAAGCATGGGTAAAGTTTGTAGTCAAACACATCTAACAAAGCAGAAGTCCTTTCAATGCAAGAATGAAAGTTTCAGTCCGAATGGAATTACAGATACAAACACATACATTCTCTCCAGAATCCTGCTACACATGACCCAATTTACAAGTTAAGAGAACTTAGGGAAAGAAAGCAGTGGGTGTATTTTGTAGTCAAACACAGTTATGAGAGCATAAATCTGTTGATTATAAGTATGAAACTTTTAGGTGGAGTGAAGTTGCAGGTACAAATGGATACTTTGTTTCAGAGATAGCTGCTAGATATGACAACTTTACAAGATAGCACAGTTTGGGCAATAAAGCAGTGGGTATAGTGTGTAGTCAAACACACCTAAAAAAGCAGAAGTCTTTTCATCATAAGTATCAAACTTTTAGACAGAATAGAATCACAGATGCAATGACATACGTTGTCTCACAAAAAGCTGCTAGACATGGCCCAATTTTCAGGATAGCACAACTTTTGGAAAGAAAGCAGTGGGAGTATTTTGTAGACAAACACACTTATCACACCCAAAGTCACTTCATTTTAAGTATGAAACTTTTAGGTGGAATGCAGATACAGATACAAATGCATACATTGTCTCCGAGGTCGCTGCTTGACAGGCGTAATAAGGGGATAGCACAGCTTTAGGAAATAAAACAGTGAGTATAGTTTGTTGTCAAACACACCTAATAAAGCAGAAGTCTTTTCATCGTAAGTATGAAACTGTCAGTCCGAATGGAATTTTAGATCCAAACACAAACCTTCTCTAAGAGAAAGCTGCTAGGCAAGGCCCAATTTACAGGATACCACAACTTTGGGAAAGAAAGCAATGGGCATAGTTTGTAGTGCAACACAGCAAATGAGGCAGATTTCTTTTCATTATAAGTATGAAACTTTATGACAGAATGCAGTTACAGGCACAAAGGGATACATTGTCTCAGAGATAGCTGCTACATATGCCAAATTTAAAGGATAGCACAGCTTTGGGAAATAAAGCCATAGGTATAATTTGTAATCAAACACATCTAAAACAGAAGATGTCTTTTAATTATAACTGTGAAACATTTTGTCCGAATGGAATCACAGATAGAATCACATGCATTCACCCCATGAAGCTGTTAGACATGGCCCGATTTGAAGGATAGCACAACTTCGGGAAGAAAGCTCTGAGTATAGTTTGTTATCAAACACACCTAATAAAGCAGAAGTCTTTTCATTATAAGTATGAAACTTTTAGTCCGAATGGAGTTATCGATACAAATCCAAAAATTCTCTCCCAGAAACCTGCTAGACATGACGCAATATACAGGATAGGACAACTTAGGGAAAGAAAGTAGTGGGTTTACTTGTAGTTAAACTCACCTAGGAAAACACAAGTCTTTTCATTATAAGTATGAACCTCTTAGGCCTAAAGGAGTATTAGGTATACACCCATAGGTTCTCTCAGAGAAAGCAGCTAGCCATGGCCGAATTTACAGGATAGCATAACTTTGGGAAAGAATGCAGTGGGTGTATTTTTTAGTGATATACACTTATGAGAGCAGAAGTTTTTTTCATTTTAAGTGTGAACCTCTTAGGCCTAAAGGAGTATTAGATACACACCCATGAGTTCTCTCAGAGAAAGCAGCTAGCCATGGCCCAATTGACAGCACAAGTTTCAGAAATAAGCACTGTGTATAGATTGTAGTCTAAAAAACTTATGAGGGAGAAGTCTTTCCATTATAATTATGAAACTTTTAGGTGGAATGCAGATACAAATTCATACATTGTTCTGAGGTAGCTGCTAGACATGCCCAATTAACAGGATAGCACAGCTTTAGGAAATAAAGCAGAGGGTATCGTTTGTTGTCAAACACACCTAATAAAGCAGAAGTCTTTTCATTATAAGTATGAAACTTTTAGGCCTAATTGTGTTTTAGACACAGATGCAAACCTTCTCTCAGAGAAAGCTGCTAGGCATGGCCCAATTTACAGGATACCGCAACTTTGGGAAAGAAGGAAATGGGCACAGTTTTTAGTGCAACACAGCAAATGAAGCAGAAGTCTTTTCAGTATAAGTATGAAACTTTAAGGCACAATGCAGTTACAGATACAAAGGGATTCATTGTCTCAGAGATAGCTGTTAGATATGCAAAATTTACAGATTAGCACAGCTTTGATAAATAAACCAAAACGTATAGTGTGTATTCAAATACACCTAAAACAGAAGATATCTTTTAATTATAACTGTGAAATATTTGTGACCGAATGGAATCACAGACAGAATCACATGCATTGACCCCATGAAGCTGTTAGACTGGTCTTATTTTAAGGATACCAAAACTTTGAGAAGGAAAGCACTGGGTATAGTTTCTAGTTAAATCACCTAATAAAGCACAAGTCTTTTCATTATAGATATAAACCTGTTAGGTCAAAAGGAGTATTAGATACACACCCATGAGTTCTCTCAGAGAAAGCTGCTAGCCATGGCCCAATTTACAGGACAGCACAACTTTGCGAAGGAAAGCAGTGGGTGTATTTTTTAGTCAAACACAGTTATGAAAACAGAAATCTGTTCATTATAAGTATGTAACTTTTACGTGAAATGCAGTTATAGGTACAAATGGCTACATTGTCTCAGAGATAGCTGCTAGATATGCCAAATTTACCGGATAGCACAGCTTTGGGAAATAAAGCAGTGGGTATCGTTTGTAGTCAAACACACCTAAAAAAGCAGGAGGCTTTTCATCATAAGTATCAAACATTTACACCTAATAGAATCACATATCCAATCACATACATTTTCTCACAGAAAGCTGCTAGAAATGGCCAAATTTTCAGGATAGCACAACTTTTCTAAAGAAAGCAGTGGATGTATTTTAGAGACAAACACACTAATGAGAGTTGAAGCCTCTTCATTATAAGTATGAAACTTTTAGGCGGCAGACAGTTACAGGTACAAACGTATACATTATACCCTAGAAAGCTGCTACATATGCCCAATTTACAGGATAGCACAAGTTTTGGAAATAAAGCAGGGGGTATAGTTTGTAGTCTAACAAACTTATGAGAGCAGAAGTCTTTTCATTTTGAGTATGAAACTTCTATGCGGAATGCAGTTACGGGTACAATCGCATACATTGTCTCCGAGGTAGCTGCTAGACATGCCCAAAAACAGGATAGCACAGCTTTAGGAAATAAAGCAGTGGGAATAGTTTGTTGTCAAACACACCTAATAAAGCAGAAGTCTTTTCATTATAGGTATGTAACTTTTAGGCCGAATGGAGTTTTAGATACAGAAGCAGATCTTCTCTGAGAGAAAGCTTCTAGGCATGGCCCAATTTCTAGGATACCGCAACTTTGGTAAAGAAAGCAGTGGGCATAGTTTGTAGTGCAACACAGCAAATGAAGCAGATTTCTTTTCATTATAAGTATAAAACTTTAAGGCAGAATGCAATTATAGGTACAAAGGGATACAAGGTCTCAGAGATAGCTGCTGGATATGCCAAATTTACAGGATAACACAGCCGTGGGAAATAAAGCAGTAGGTAATATTCGTAGTCAAAAACACCTAAAAAAGAAGATATCTTTTAATTATACCTGTCAAACATTTTGACTGAATGGAATCACAGATAGAATCACATACATTATCCTCCAGGAAGTAGATAGACATGCCGTGATTTGAAGGATAGCCCCACTTTGGAAAGAAAGCACTGGGTATTGATTGTAATCAAACACACCTAATAAAGCAGAAGTTTTTTCATTATAAGTATGAAACTTTTTACCGAATGAAATCACAGATAGAATGGCATACATTCTCTCCCAGAAAGCTGTTTCATGGCCCAATTTAGCGAATAGCACAACGTTGGGAAGGAAAGCGTGGGTAAAGTTTGTAGTCAAGCACACTTAACTAAGCAGAAGTCTTTTCATTATAAGTATGAAACTTTTAGCCCGAATGGAGTTACAGATACAAATGCATACATTATCTCCCAGAATCCTGCTACACATGCCCCAATTTACAGGATAGCACAATTTTGGAAAAGAAACAGTGGGTTTATTTTGAGGTCAAACTCACGTAAGAGCACAAGTCTTTTCATTACAAGTATGAACCTCTGAGGCCTAAGGAGTATTAGATACACATCCATGAGTTCTCTCAGAGAAAGCTACTAGCCATGGTCCAATTTAGAGGATAGAACAACTTTGAGAAAGAAAGCAGTGGGTGTATTTCATAGTCAAACTCACCTAGGAAAGCACAAGTTTTTTCATTATAAGTATGAGCCTCTTAGGCCTAAAAGAGTATGAGATACACACCCATGAGTTCTCTCAGAGAAAGCTGCTAGCCATTTCTTAATATACAGAACAACACAACTTTGGGAAAGAAATCAGTGGGTGTATTTTTTATTCAAACTCACCTAGGAAAGCACAAGCATTTTCATTATAACTATGAACCTCTTAAACTCAAAGGAATATTTGATACAAAGTCCTGTGTTCTCTCAGAGGAAGCTGCTAGACATTGCCCAGTTTACAGCGTAACTCAACTTTGCAAAAGAAACCAGTGGGTATGGATTCTAGTCACACACTCCTAGTAAAGCAGAGGTCTTTTCATTACAAGTATGAACCTTTTATGCTGAAGAAGGTTATAGATAGTAAGGCATGCGTTTCAAACCTGGTAGACATAGCCCAATTGACAGGATAACACAAATTTGCGAAACATGCAGTGAGTATAGTTTGTAGTCCGACACACCGAAGAAAGCAGAAGTCTTTTCAGTTTAAGTATCAAACTTTGAGACCGAATGGAATCACGGATAGAATCACATACATTCTTTCCCCAAAAGCTGCTACCATGGAACAATTTACAGAATAGCACAACTTTGGCAAAGAAGCAGTGGGTAAAGTTTATAGTCAAACACACCTAACAAAGCAGACGTCTTTTCATTACAAGTATGAAAGTATCAGTCCGAATGTAATTACAGATACAAACGCGTACATTCTCTCCAGAAACCTGCTACACATGAGCCAATTTACAGGTTAGCAGAACGTTGTGAAAGAAAGCAGTGGGTGTATTCTGTAGTCAAACACAGTTATGAGAGAAGAAATCTGTTCATTATAAGTATGAAACATTTAGGTGGAATGCAGTTACAGGTACAAATGGATACATTGTCTCAGAGATAGCTGCTAGATATGCCAAACTTACAGGATAGCACAGCTTTGGGAAATAAAGCAGTGGGTATAATATGTAGTCAAACACACCTAAAAAAGCAGAAGTCTTTTCATCATAAGTATCAAACATCTAGACTCAATAGAATCACAGATACAATCACATATATTGTCTCACAGAAAGCTACTAGACATGGCCCAATTTTCAGGATAGCACAACTTTTGGAAAGAAACCAGTGGAAATATTTTGTAGACAAACACACTTATGAGAGCCGAAGTCTCTTCATTATAAGTAGGACACTTTTGGGCGGAATGCAGTCACAGGTACAAAGGCATACATTGTCTCAGAGAAAGCTGCTGGACATGCCCAATTTACAGGATAGCACAAGTTTCGGGAAAAAAAGCAGTGTGTATAGTTTGTAGTCTAACAAACTTATGAGAGCAGAAGTATTCATTTTAAGTATGAAACTTTTAGTCAGAATGCAGATACAGATACAAATGCATACATTGTGCCCAAGGTAGCTGCTAGACAAGCACAATTAACAGTATAGCACATGTTTAGGAAATAAAGCAGTGGGTATCATTTATTGTCAAACACACCTAATAAAGCAGAAGTCTTTTCATTATAAATATGAAACTTTTAGGCTGAATAGAGTTTTAGATCCAAACTCAAACCTTCTCTCAGAGAAATCTGGTAGTCATGGCCCAATTTACAGGATACCACAACTTTGGAAAAGAGAGCAATGGGCATAGTTTGTAGTGCAACACAGCAAATGAGGCAGGTTTCTTTTCATTATAAGTATGAAACTTTTAGGAAGAAAGGAGTTTTAGATTGAAACGCATACCTTTCTCTCAGAGGAAGCTGCTATGTATGGCCGAATTTACAGGATAGCACAACTTTGGGAAAGAAAACAGTGGATGTATTTTTTAGTCGAAGACACTTATCAGAGAAGATATCTTTTGATTCTAAGTATGAAACTGATAGGACAAATGCAGTTGTATATACAAACACATCATTCTCTCAAAGAAAGCTGCTAGACGTGGCCCAATTTACGGGATAGCATAGCTTTGTTGAAGAAAGCATTGGGTATTTTTTGTGCTCAAACACACGTAAGACAGCAGAGGTCTTTTCATTGTAGTATGAAACTGATATGCCGAATGCAGTTCCATGTACAAACGCATGCATTCTCTCAGAGAAATCTGCTACACGTAGCCCAAATTACACGATAGCACAACTTTGTTAACAGAGCAAAGGGTACACTTTGTGCTCACACAGGTAAGAAAGCAGAAGTCTTTTCATTCTAAGTATGAAACTGATAGGCCGAATGCAGTTCCATAGAAAAATGCATCCATTCTATCACAGAAAGCAGCTAGACAGGGCCCTATTTATAGGATAGCACAACTTTTTAAAGAAAAGAGTGAGTACAGTTTGTATTCAAACACACAGAAGAAAGCAGAAGCCTTTTCATTATAATTATTAAACTTATAGGGCGAATACAGTTCCATATACAAACGGATACATTTTCCCAGAGAAAGCTGCTAGACGTGGCCCAGGTTACAGGACAGCACAACTTTGTTAAAGAAAGCAGTGGGTATAGTGTGTACTCAAACACTTGTAAGAAAGCAGAAGTCTTTCATTATAAGTATGAATCTTATAGGCCGAATTCAGTTCCACATACAATCGCAAACAATTTCTTAGAAAATGGTAGACGTGAGCGAATATACAGGATAGCACAACTTTGTTAAAGAAAGTAGTGGGTATAGTTTGTACTGAAGCACACTACAGAGAGAAGAGATTATTTCACTATAAGTATGACACATATAGGCCAAATGGAGTTCCATATACAAACGCATACATTCTCTAAGAAAGCTGCTAAATGAGGCCCTATTTACAGGATAGCACAATTTCTTAAAGAAAGCAGTGAGTATACTTTGTATTGAAACACAAAAAAGAAAGCATAAGCTTTTTCATTATAAGAATAAAACAAATAGGCTGATTGCAGTTCAATATACAAACTCACGCATTCTCTTAGAGAAAGCTGATAGATGTTTCACAATTTACAGGAGAGAACAACTTTGTTTAAAAAAGAGGTGGGTATAGTTTGTAATCAAACACATGTAAGAAAGCAGAAGACTTTTCTTTATAATTATTGAACTTATAGGCCGAATACAGTTCTATGGAACAGATATATTTTATACATTGTATACATTTTATACAGTTCTATACAAATGAATATATTTTCTAAGAGAAAGCTGCTAGACGGGACCCAATTTACAGGATTGCACAACTTTGTTTAAGAAAGCAGTGGGTATAGTTTGTACTCAAACGCACATAAAAAAGAAGCGTTTGCATTATAAGTATGATAATTATAGGCCGAATGCACTTCCATATACAAACGCATACATTCTCTCAGAAGAAGCTGCTAGATGTGGCCCATTTGACAGGATAGCACAACTTTCCTGAGGAAAGCGGTTTTTATAGTTTGTACTTAAACACACGTAAGAAAGCCGAAGTCTTTTCCTTATAAGTATGAAACTTAGAGGCTGAATGCAGTCGCATATACCAACAGAATCTTTTTCTCAGATGAAGCTGGCAGACGTGACCCTTACACAGGATACCACAACTTTGTTAAAGAAATCAGTGGGTATAGTTGGTACTCACACATGTAAGAAAGCAGAAGCCTTTTCATCATATGAATAAAACAAACAGGCTGATTGCAGTTCTTTATACAAACTCATGCATTCTCTTAGAGAAAGCTGCTAGAAGTTTCACGATTTACAGGAGGGCACAACTTTGTTTAAGAAAGCAGTGGGTATAGTTTGTAATCAAACACATAAGAACGTAGAAGTGTTTTCATTATAAGTATGTAACTTATAGGCCGAATGAATTCCTTATACAATGTATGCATTCTCTCAGAGAAAGATGCTAGACGTTGCCCCATTTACTGGATAGCAAAATTTTGTTAATGAAAGCAGTGGGTATAGTTTGTACTCAAACACACAGAAGAAAGCAGAAGCCTTTTCATTATAATTATTAAACTTATAGGACGAATACAGTTCCATATGCAAACGCAATCATTTTCTCAGACGAAGCTGCCAGACGTGACCCAATATACAGGATAGCACAACTTAGTTAAAGAAAGCAGTGGGTATAATTGGTACTCAAACACACATAAAAAAACAGAAGCCTTTTCATTATAAGAATAAAACAAATATTCTGATTTCAGGTCAATATGCAAACTCATGCATTCTCTTAGAGAAAGCTGCTAGACATTTCCCAATTTACAGGAGAGCACAACTTTGTTGAAAAAACCAGTGGGTATAGTTTGTTCAAACACACATAAGAAAGTAGAAGTGTTTTCATTATAAGTATGTAACTTATAGGCCGAATGCAGTTCCTTATACAAATGTATGCATTCTCTCAGAGAAAGATGCTAGACGTCACCCAATTTACACGATAGCACAACTTGTTAAAGAAAGCAGTGGGTATGGTTTGTAGGCAAACACAAGCAAGTAAGCAGAAGTCTTTTCATTATAAGTATTAAACTTATAGACCGATTGCAGTTTGGTGTACAACGCATGCATTCTCTCAGAGAAAGCTGCTAGACGTGCCAAATTTTCAGGTTAGCACAACTTGGATAAAGAAACTAGTGGGTATAGTGTGGACCTAAACACATGTAAGAAAGCAGAAGTCTTTTCACTATAATAATAAGTCAAATAGGCTGATAGCAGTTCAATATGCATACTCAAGCATTGTCTCAGAGAAAGCTACTTGACGTTGCTCAATTTACAGTATAGCACAACTTTTTAAAGAAATCCATTGGTAGAGTTCTTACTCAAACACACGAAAGAAAGTAGGAGTCATTTCATTATAAGTTTGAAACTTGAAGGCGAATGAAGTTCCATAATCAAATGAGTACTTTGTCTCAGAGAAAGCTGCCAGACGTGGCACTATTTACATGATGGCACATCTATGTTCAAGAAAGCAGTGGGTATAGTTTGTACTCAAACACACGTAAGAAAGCAGAAGCCTTTTCATTATAATTATTAAACTTATAGGCCAAATACAGTTCTATGGAACGGATACATATTATACATTGTATACAGTTCTATACAAACGGATATATTTTTAAGAGAAAGCTGCTAGACGGGACCTAATTTACAGGATAGCACAACTTTGTTTAAGAAAGCAGTGGGTATAGTTTGTACTCAAACGCACATAAAAAAGAAGTGTTTGCATTATAAGTATGAAACTTATACGCCGAATGCACTTCCATATACAAACACATACATCCTCTCAGAAGAAGCTGCTAGATGTGGCTCATTTTACAGGATAGCAGAACTTTCTTAAGGAAACCAGTTCACACAGTTTGAGCTCAAACACACGTAAGAAAGCTGAAGTCTTTTCATTATAAGTATGAAATTTAGAGGACGACTGCAGATCCATACACAAACTCAAACATTTTCTCAGAAAAGGTGTCAGACGTGACCCAACATACAGGACAGTACAAAATTGCTAAAGAAAGCAATGGGTATACATTGTACTGAAGCACACTTCAGAAAGCAGAATTCTTTTGCTTATGACACTTATAGTCTGAATGCAGTTCCATATACAAACGCATATATTCTCTCAGAAAGCTGCTAGATGAAGCCCAATTTACAGGATGGCACAATTTGTTAAGGAAAGCAGTGTGTATACTTTGTACTCAAACACTTGTAAGAAAACATCAGCTTTATCATTATAAGAATAAAACAAAAAGGCTGGTAGCAGTTCAATATAGAAACTCATGCATTCCATCAGAGAAAGCAGCTAGACGTTGCCCAATTTAGAGGATAGCACAACTTTTTAAAGAAAGCAGTGGGTATAGTTCTTATTCAAACACACGTGGGAAAGTGGGAGAGATTTCATTATAAATTTCAAACTTATAGGCCGAATGCAGTTCTATATACAAACGCATGCATTCTCTCAGAGAAAGCTGTTAGACGTGGCCCAATTTACACGTTAGCACAACTTGTTAAAGACAGCAGGGGGTACAGTTTCTACCCAATCACACGTAAGAAAGCAGAAGCCTTTTCATTATAATTATTAAACTTATAGGCCGAATGCAGTTCCACATACAAACGCATACGTTCTCTCAGAAAGCTGCTAGATGTGGTTCTATTGACATTAGAGCACAACTTTGTTAAAGCAGTGGAAGTTGTTTGTGCTCAAACACACGTAAGGAAGCTGAAGTCTTCTCCTTATAAGTATGGAACATAGAGGGTGAATGCAGTCGCATATACAAAGGCAATCATTTCTCAGACGAAGCTGCCAGACGTGACACAATATACAGGATAGCACAACTTTGTTAAAGAAAGCAATGGGTATACTTTTTACTGAAGCACACTTCGGAAAGCAGGGGTCTTTTCATTATAAGCATGACACTTATAGGCCCAAAGCACTTCCATATAGAAACCCATCCATTCTCTCAGAAGAAGCTCCTAGACGTGGCCATTTTACAGGATAGCACATTTATGTTAAAGAAAGCAGTGGGCATAGGTTTGTACTCAAACACACGTAAGAAAACACAGCCTTTTCATTGTAAGAATAAAACAATTAGGCTGATTGCATTAGAATATAAAAACTCATGGATTCTATCAGAGAAAGCTGCTAGACGTGGCCCAATATACGGAATAGCCTGTTGTTAAAGAAAGCAGTGGATAATATTTGTACTCACACACACGTAGAAAAGCAGAGGTCGTTTTATTATAAGTTTGAAACTTAGAAGCCGAATGCAGTTCCATAAACAAACGCATGCATTCTCCCAGAGAATGCTGCTAGATGTGGTCGAATTTACAGGATAGCACAACTTTGTTAAAGAATACAGTGGGTATAGTTTGTATTCAAACACACGTAAGAAAGCAGAAGTCTTTTTCTTATAAGTATGAATCCTATAGACCGAATGCAGTTCCATATACAATTGCAAATATTTTTTCTAGAAAGCTGCCAGACGTGACCCAATATACAGGATAGCACAACTTTGTTATAGAAAGCAGTGGGTATACTTTGTTTGGAAGCACACTTCGGAAAGCAGAGGTCTTTTCATTATAAGTATGACACTTAAAGGCCGAATGTAGTTCTGCATACAAACGCATGCATTCTCACAGAGAATGCTGCCACATGTGGCCCAATTTACAGGAAAGCACAACTATGTTAAAGAAAGCAGTGGATATAGTTTGTACTCAAACACACGTAAGAAAGCAGAAGTGTTTCCATTATAAGTAGGAAACTCATAGGCCAAATGCACTTCCATATTCAAACGCATACATTCTCTCAGAAGAAGCTGCTAGATGTGGCCCATTTTACAGGGTAGCACAACTTTCTTAAGGAAAGCAGTGTTTATAGTTTGTACTTAAACACACATAAGAAAGCAGAAGTCTTTTCCTTATAAGTATGAATCCTATAGGCCGAATGCAGTTCCATATACAATAGCAAATATTTTTTCTAGAAAGCTGCCAGACGTGACCCAATATACCAGATAGCACAACTTTGTTACAGAAAGCAGTGGGTATACATTGTACTGAAGCACACTTCGGAAAACAGAGGTCTTTTCATTATAAGTGTGACACTTATAGGCCGAATGCAGTTCCGCATACAAACGCATGCATTCTCCCAGAGAATGCTGCCAGTTGTGGCCCAATTTACAGGATAGCACAACTATGTTAAAGAAAGTAGTGGGTATAGTCTGTACTCAAACACACGTAACAAAGAAGGAGTCTTTCCATTAAAAGTAGTGAACTTATAGGTCGAATGCACTTCCATATTCAAACGCATACATTTCTCTCAGAAGAAGCTGCTAGACCTGGCCTATTTTACACCATAGCACAAATTACTTAAGGAGAGCAGTGTTTATAGTTTGTACTTAAACAGACCTAAGAAAGCTGAAGTCTTCTCATTATAAGTATGAAACTTAGAGGGCGAATGCAGTTCCATATTTAAATGCATACAATCTCTCAGAAAGCTGCTAGATGTGGCCATAATGACAGGAAAGCAAAACTTTGGTAAAGAAAGCCGTAGATATTGTTTGTACTCAAACACACATGAGGAAACAGAAGCCTTTTCAGTATAAGAATAAAACAAATAGGCTGATTGCATTTGAATACAAAAACTCTTGGATTCTATCAGATAAAGCTGCTAGACGTGGCCCAATTTACAGAACAGCCCGTTTGTTAAAGAAAGCAGTGGATAATATTTGTAGTCACACACACGTATGAAAGCAGAAGTCTTTTTATTCCAAGTTTGAAATTTAGAGGCTCAATGCAGTTCCATATACAAATGCATACATTCTCTCAGAGAGTGCTGCTTGACGTAGCCCAATTTACATGATAGCACAACTTGTTAAAGAAAGCAGTTGGTATAGTTTGTATTAAAAACTTGTAAGAAAGCAGAAGCCTTTTCATTATAATTATTAAACTTTTAGGCCAAATGCAGTGCCATATACAATCACGTGCATTCTATCAAAAAGCAGTTAGATGTGGCCCAGTTTACAGGATAGAACCATTTTGTTAAAGGAAGCAATGTTTATACTTTGTACTGAAACACACATAAGAAATAAGAAGTCCTTTCATCATAGTATGAAACTTACAGGCACAATACAGTTCCATATACTCACTCATACATTCTCTGAGAGAAAGCTGCTAAACTTGGCCCAACGTACGGGATATCACAGTTTTGTTACAGAAAGCAGTGGGTATAGTTTGTACTCAAACACTCGTAAGAAAGTAGAAGTCTTTTCCTTATAAGTTTGAATCTTATAAGCCGAATGTAGTTCCATAAACAATCGGAAACATTTTCCCAAGAAAACTGCCAGACGTGACCCTTTATACAGGATAGCACAACTTTGTTATAGAAATCAGTGGGTGTACTTTGTACTGAAGCACACTTCAGAAAGCAGAGGTCTTTTCATTATAAGTATGAAACTTACGGGCCGAATGCAGTTCCATATACAAACGCATACATTCTCTCAGAAAGCTGCTAGATGTGGTGCTATTGACAGGATAGCACAACTTTGTTTAAGAAAGCAATGGGTATTGTTTCTACTCAAACACACGTAAGAAAGCAGAAGCCTTTCATTGTAAGAATAAAACAAATAGGCTGATTGCATTTGAATATAAAAACGCACTGATTTTATCAGTGAAAGCTGCTAGACCTGGCCCAATGTACAGAAAATCCTGATTGTTAAAGAAAACAGTGGATAATGCTTGTACTCCCACACACTTATGAAAGCAGAAGTCTTTTTATTATAAGTTTGAAACTTAGAGACCGAATGCGGTTCCATACACAAACGCATACATTCTCTCAGAGAAAGCTGCTAGACGTGGCCCAGTTTACAAGATAGCACAAGTTTGTTAAAGAAAGAAGTGGCTACAGTTTCTACTGAAGTAAGGTTCAGACAGCAGATTTCTTTTCATTATAAGCATGACACGGATAGGCTGAATGCAGTTCCATAAAAAAACGCATGTATTGTCCCAGAGAATGCTGCTGGATATGGTCGAATTTACAGGATAGCCCAACTTTGTTAAAGAAAACAGTGGGTATAGATTGTACTCAAACACATGTAAGAAAGCAGAAGTCTTTTCCTTATAACTATGAATCCTATAGGCCAAAGACACTTCCATATTCAAACGCATACATTCTCTCAGAAGAAGCTGCTAGACCTGGCCCATTATACAGGATAGCACAACTTTCTTAAGGAAATCAGTGTTTATAGTCTGTACTTAAAGACACATAAGAAAGCCGAAGTCTTTTCATTATACATATGAAACTTAAATGCCGAATGCGGTTGCATATACAAACGCAAACATTTTATCTGAGGAAGCTGCCAGATGTGACCCAATATACAGGATAGCATAACTTTGTTAAAGAAAGCAATGGGTATACTTTTTACCAAAGCACACTTCGGAAAGCAGGGGTCTTTTCATTACAAGCATGATACTTATAGGCCGAATGCACTTCCATATAGAAATGCATCCGTTGTCTCAGAAGAAGCTGCTAGACGTGGCCCATTTTACAGGAAAGCACAACTATGTCAAAGAAAGCAGTGGGTGTAGTTGGTACTCAAACAGACGTAAGAAAGCTGAAGTCTTTTCCTTATAAGTATGAATGTCATAGGCCGAATGCAGCGCCACATACAATCGCATGCATTCTATCAGAGAAAGCTGTTATACACGGCCCAATTTACAGGACAGCACCATTTTGTTAAAGGAAGCAGTGGGTATACTTTGTACTCAAACACATGTCAGAAAGCAGAAGTCCTTTCATTATAAGTATGAAACTTATAGGTCTAATGCACTTACATTGAGAAACGGATACATTCTCACGGAGAAAGCTCCTAGACAAGCCGAATTTTCAGATTAGGAAAACTTTGCTAAAGAAAGTAGTGGGTATAGTTTTCAGTCATACACACGTAAGAAAGCGGACATCTTTTCATTATAAGAATAAAACATATAGGCTCATTGCAGTTGAACATGCAAACTCAAGCATTCTCCTAGAAATGCTGCTTGACTTAGCCCAATATATGTGATAGCACAACTTTTTAATGAAAGCAGTGGGTATAGTCCTTACACAAACACACGAATGAAAGTAGGAGGCATTTCATGATAAGGTTGAAACTTATACGCTGAATCCAGTTCCATATACAAACTCATACATTTTCTCAGAGAAAGTTGCTATACGTGGCACAATTTACAAGAAAGCACCATTTTGTTAAAAAAAGCAGTGGGTATATTTTGTACTGAAAAACACAAGAAGTCTTTTCAATATAAGTATGCAACTCACAGGCACAATGCAGTTCCCTATACTAACTCATACATTCTCTCATAAAAAGCTGCTAGACGTGGCCCAAAGTACAGGATACCACAGCTTAGTTACAGAAAGCAGTGGATATAGTTTGTATTCAAAACTCAAAGAAAGCAGAAGCCATTTCATTATAATTATTAAATATTTAGGCAGAAGGCAGCGCCATATACAATCACATGCATTCTATCAGAAAGCTGTTAGACGTGGCCCAATTTACAGGATAGCACCATTTTCTTAAAGGAAGCAGTGGGTATACTTTTTAGTGAAACACACATAAGAAAGAAGAAGTGTTTTCATTATAAGTATGAAATTTATAGGCACAATGTAGTTCCCTATACTAACTCATACATTCTCTGAGAGAAAGGTGCCAGACGTGGCCCAATGTACAGGATAGCACAGCTTTGTTACAGAAAGCAGTGTGTATAGTTTGTACTCAAACACTAGTAAGAAAGCAGACGTCTTTTCCTTATAAGTGTCAACCTTATAGGCCGAATGCAGTTCCATATAGAATCGCAAACATTATCTCTATAAAGCTGCCAGACGTGATCCATTATACAGGATAGCACATCTTTGTTATAGAAATCAGTGGGTATACTTTGTACTGAAGCACACTTCAGAAAGCAGAGGTCTTTTCTTTATAATTATGAAACTTATAGGCCGAATGCAGTTCCATATACAAACTCATACATTTTCTCAGAGAAAGCTGCTAGACGTGGCCCCATTTACAGGATAGCACAACGTGTTAAAGAAAGCAGTTGGTATAGTGTGTACTCAAACACACGTAAGAAAGCAGAAGGCTTTTCATTATTGTTATTAAACTTATAGGCCGAATGTGGTTCCTTATACAAACGCATGCATTCTCTCATAGAAAACTGCTAGACGTTGCCCAATTTACACGATAGCACAACTACTTAAAGAAAGCAGTGGGTATAGTTTGTACTCGAACACACGTATGAAAGCAGAATTCTTTTCATTATAAGTAGGGAACTTATAGGCCAAATGGACTTCCAATATCAAACGCGTACGTTCTCTCAGAAAAAGCTGCTAGACCTCGCCTATTTTACAGGATAGCACAATTTTCTGAAGGAAAGCAGGGTTTATTGTTTGTACTGAAACACACGTAAAAAAGCAGAGGTCTTATAATTATAAGTATGAATTCTATAGGCCGAATGCAGTTCCATATACAATCAGAAATATTTTTTTTAGAAAGCTGCCAGAAGTGACCCAATATACAGGATAGCACAACTTTCTTAAGGAAAGCAGTGTATATAGTTTGTACTTCAACACACGTAAGAAAGCTGAAGTCTTTTCATTATTATTATGACACATATAGGGTGAATGCAGTTCCATATACAAACACATGCATTCTCCCAGAGAATGCTGCTAGACGTGGTTGAATTTAGAGATCATCACAAGTTTGTGAAGGAAAGCAGGGGGTAGTGTGGGTACTGAAACTCACGTAAGAAAGCAGAAGCCTTTCAATGGTAAGTAGGAATTTATAGGCCGAATGCACTTCCACATGCCAACGCATACATTCTCTCAGAAGAATCTCCTAGACCTGGCCCAGTTTACAAGATAGCACAACTTTCTTAAGGAAAGCAGTTTTTATAGTTTGTCCTTAAACACACGTTATAAAGCAGAAGTCTTTTCAGTGTGAGTCATATAGGCCGAAAGAAGTTCCATATACAAACGCAAAGGTTTTCTCAGAAAAGCTGCCAGTCCTGACCCAATATGCAGGAGAGTACCGCTTCGTTAAGGAAAGCAACGGGTACACTTTTTTCGGAAGCACGCTTCAGAACGCAGAGGTCTTCTCATTATAAGAATGAAAGGTACAGGCCGAATGCACTTCCACATACAATCGCAGGCATTGTATCAGAGAAAGCTGTTGGACGTTCCAAAATATACAGGGTAGCACCATTTTGTGAAAGGATTCAGTCGGTATAGTTTGTACCTAAACACACGTAAGAAACAGAAGTCTTTTCATTATAAGGATAAAACGGATAGACTCGTTGCATTCCAAGATGAAAACTCAAGCATTCTCTCAGGAAAGCTGCTTCGGCAGCGAAATTTACATGATAGGACAGCTTTACATGAAAAGCAGTGTGGGTGGTTCTAACTCACACAGACGAAATTAGGTAGGAGTCATTCATAATAAGTGTGAAACCGATAGGCTGAATGCAGTTCCATGTCCCCACCCACGCATTCTCCCAGAGAATGCTGCCTGACGTGGCCGCATT